>JASDQU010227910.1:0-12062 GCA_032191745.1 Picea mariana | reverse complement strand
CAACATCATCAAATTTTAAAGTATTTGAACCAGAGACAGAGTTACTTACAGCCATGACCAAGCTATTCCATCTTTCTGGCAATGAGCACAAGATTAGAAGAGCCCTGACCTCATCATCAAAGTCCACTTTTACAGAACTTAGTTGATTAGTAACCGTATTATATTCATTTAAATGATCTGCAACAGACCCACCTTCTGACATCTTCATATTAAATAATCTCTTCATTAGAAATACCTTATTGGATGCCAAGGGTTTTTCATACAATTTGGCCAATGCGTCCATCAAAGCCTTCGTTGTCTTTTCTTTGGAAATATTGAAAGCCACCGACGCTGCCAGGCTTAGCCGTATCGTTCCTAGAGCCTTTCTATCAAGAATATCCCATTCTTCGTCCTTCATGGCCTTCAACTTCTTTGCTACTCCACCCAATGGTAGGAATAGATCCTTCTGATATAAATAATCTTCCATCTACATCTTCCATAACTGGTAGTTTTGGCCATTAAATTTCTCAACCCTAAACTTTCCATCTTTCGACATTGCTCCCACTCGAACCAGGAACCCTCTTTTCCTGTGAGTTACCTTTCGCTCTGATACCAGTTGTTAGAAAAACAGGACCACGAAGCAATAAAATAAAACAAATGTGGAAAACAAAACACAGAAGATACACAATACAAGAGAGACACAAATTTACGTGGTTTACCTAGTGTGGGCTACGTCCACCAGAGAAATTGTCCGGTCCTTCCTTTATTATTATCCAACAAATGAAGGGATACAACCTACAGCAAAACCCGTTGTAACTTCCTCTTCTTTCTCTCACAGTCTCCTCTCTAAGAATACAATATTCACCATCAACCATAGCTGCAATACATTTCCCTCATAAAAGAGGGTTACCTTCTAGGGCAAAAAACCCTAACATAATCCCTACCTTTAGATCTGTGACCTTATAATGAATGGTCCAGATTTACAATGAAATTACAATATACATTTACAAGGCAATTTTTCCTTCAGGGGACGCTGCCCCCAAACCCCTGTTGGGGGCCTACTTGCCCCCAGACTCCCCAGCCGGGGGGATAGCCCCCCCGGATGCCGCAGAGGGGGTACCCCCCCTCTGCACTCCCCTACGTGGAAGAGTGTACATACTTCTGGGGTGTAAATACTTCATGGGGTATAAACACGGCTGAAAGAAAGGACCTCTTAATCAGGAAGATAATCAGGCTCCACAACCAAAAAATCTATCCCCGCCAATAAAAATAAATCCAAAAAAGGAAAGGGTAAGAACAAGGAGGATAAAAATAATCCGCAATCTGAGAAAACCAAAACACCACCTGTTGACAATAAGGATAAGCGCAAACCCCGATACCCTTGTCTTATCTGTGGTGATGATCACTACACTAAGGATTTTCCACGATGAGCCAAGGTTACCAAGTTCCTTCAAGGGACCCTGAAACCCCCCACTCCGACCATGTTTTCACAACCCTTCCCTTCTCAACAACAGGCCCAATTGGTCATTCATGGCCAACCTTCCCCCTCCAATACATCCTATGTCTTAATGTGTACAGGTGATTCAAAGAATAATGACATCACACTTACCACTTGAGCCAAAGATTATTCTTCCTCCAAAGAGAAAGTTGATGAAATACCTCCTTCGTTGGTCCAACCATCTCACACGAATCCACCTACCAACGGTCCTCTTCATCTCGAATGACCAAGCCTAGATATAGTTCTTCACCCTCCCCCAAAGGGTGTTGTTTGAAAATATGCTTTCAATCCTCATGCATGTGCTCCCCAGAACTACAGTATTGTCGAAGATCTGGCCCAAGCACCATCCGCGATGTCATCCCTCGAAGTCCTTCAAAGTTTTCCTATACAACGGAAGGCACTGTTGAAAGATATCGGTGGAATCGACCCTACAAATACAAATTTAATAATTTTTGACTTGGAAGATCACATTCCAAGGTTACCCCCTCAACTTGCATTCCAAATACAAGTTATTGTTTCTGACAAAAAACTTTGTAGAACAGTTATTGATGAGGGTGCCTCGACGTGTATCATGTCTATTACTTGCTGGAAAGCCATCGGCTCTCCTCCTTTAATTAAATCCCAAAACACGTGCAAATCCTTCAATGGCTCTAGTTTTAATCCTTACGGTGTCCTCCCTTCGTTGCCTATTATGTTAGAAGGCAAAACGTTCAACGTTGAAGTGGAGGTCTTTGACGCTCCTCTCGATTACAACCTTCTACTTGGTCATAGCTGGATTGATTCCATGTGTGCAGTTGTGTCCACTCTTTTTCGTGTCATGCGTTTCCCACATCAAGGAAAAGTAGTTACTGCAGACCAATTGGCCTTCTTTCACTCTAATGCACGTACCAGAAACATACCTTTCATTGCAAAAACCCCCCTGGATATGAGAACATCGATGTCGGTCTTCTTAAAAATTCCTCTTTGATGGGTACTTTCCCCATTCCACCACCCGATGTTCCACATCCGTTTGTCACCTCGATCAACATGATCTCCACCTCTGTTCACGGAACCCCTGCGTCTTACAACTCGTGGATGGTACCCAACCCTAGAAATCATCTTCATTATGGCGACTAAATTCCTTTGAGTCCAGTCGAATCTGCTTATCAAGCCATTCAATCGGCAACCCCTTCTACCCCCTCTGTTGGTGATTTATCTCTGGATTCATTCCGCGTCATTTTTCCCACGGACGAGATGATTATGTCTGTTATGTCCATGGAAGAAACCCCTTGGGACGATGTACATCATCGATCCATCCTCTTCCTAGAACAACACACCACCGAGGGTTACTAACGAATCTCGACTCCGTCAACCGTTTTCATCATTTCTACCATTCCCGAGTCTACACATGATATGTTCTATGAAGAGAACTTAAGTAATATCTCACCCACCATCCCCCTCAACATATCCATAAAACCTGGATTTGTTGAAAATGTGCATATCGGAGCTTTGTGTTCCCACGACGAAGTTGTCACCTACAAGTCTCTTTTCCAAGAATTTCGTGACGTCTTCGCATGGAGCTATGAAGAAATGCTGGGGATTGACCCTGATATTGTGGTACATGAGATTAAGACATACCCGGGCGCTAAACCCATCTGGAAATGACTTCGTCTGGTCCACCCACGTAAAGCAGCCTCTATCAAGCTTGAAGTTGAGAAACTTCTCAAATCTTGCTTTATTTACCCTGTGGCTCTAACTGATTGGATTTCCAATCTTGTTTCGATTGACAAGAAACAAGGCACAATCCGCGTGTGCGTTGATTATAGAGACAATAACAAATCTTGTCCTAAAGACAACTTTCCTACCCCCTTCATTGACCAGATCGTCGACGATTGTGCCAGAAGTGAAATCTTCTCTCTGATGGATGGTTTCTCCAAATATAATCAAATCAATATTGTCCCCGCGGACCAACATAAGACCACTTTTATTTGTCTTTGGGGCACTTTCACCTACCGGAAAGTTCCATTCAGTTTAAAGAATGTCAGTGCAACTTTTCAACGTGCTATGTCTTATGCCTTTCATGATATAAAGCACATTGTGTAGCCATATCTCGATGACTTACCTGCTCATTCCATGCACCGTGTAGATCATCCAATACACCTCCGCGCCATTTTCCTTCAATGTCGGTTTTACCATATACGCTTGAATCCACACAAATGTGTTTTTTGCGTAGAATCCAGCCGACTTCTGGGCTTTATTGTTTCACGTCAAGGGATCAGGGTAGATCTTTTGAAGGTTGAGGTGATTCTCAATCTTCCTCCGCCTTCCTCACTTCACCAGTTATAAAGTTTGCAAGGGAAGACAAACTTTCTCCATCGTTTCATCCCGAACTATGCTCAGCTAACTCTTGGATTTACGTGACTGCTCAAGAAAGGTTCTGAGTTCATATGGGATACCACTACCGACAAATATTTCGAAGCTTTGAAACTGTCTTTAACACATACCCCATTACTCTTCCCACCTGATTATAGTCGGGATTATTTTCTTTACCTCACAGCCTCAGACTATACCATCTCTATGGTTCTAGTCTAGGAGGATGATTCTCATGACAAACATGTCATCTATTACTTAAGTCAGAGTCTCACGACTATCGAAACCAAGTATTTACATGTTGAAAAACTAGCCTTGGCAGTCGTCCAAGTTGTTCAACGTTTCCATCACTATATCCTTTATGCAAGACTACGGTGATTTCTAACTGCAACCCTATGCATCACATTCTTACACATCAATTGCTAGGGGGAAAATAATCCAAATGGATCGTAATAATCTAGAAGTTTGACTTAGAATTAGAACACACTAATTCCAAGAAATCCTTGGTGTTTTCCAAGTTGATATGCGACCTTCCCTGCTCTGAGACGGAAAATGTAGCGAAAGATTCATTACCCGATGAATCCCTTTTCCTGATCAGTTCTGATGACCTTTGGTACGGAGATATCATCATATATCTCCAGACCCAGACTTTCTAGCCCAATTTGTCTAGCACTAACCACCGTCGAATACTCTACCAAGCCCATCAGTATATTATCCTCGGTGATACTCTTTATCGTCGTGGGATTGACTCCATTTTTCGACGCTGCCTCATGGTTTACGAAGCCAAGAAAGCCCTGAATGACTACCATTCTGGAGCCTGTGGTGGTCACATGTCTGGGTATTCTATTGCCCAGAAGATATTACGAGTGGGGTATTTTTGGCCTTCTTTATTCAACGATTGTATAATTGTTGTCCAAAAATGCCACTCTTGCCAAACCTTCAACAATAAAATACGATCACACCTTTCTCCTCTACACCCTGTGGTCTCCATTGGTCCTTTTGTGAAATGGGGTATCGATTTCATGACATTTCACCTTCACTCGTCCAGGGGGCATGGATACATTATTGTAGCCATAGATTATTTTACAAAATAAGTCGAGGCGATGCCAACATTCGACAATACCAGAAGGACTGCAACATTATTTATATTCAATCACATCATTGCTCAGTTTGTTGTTCTTCAAGCTATTGTTACTGACCATGGTAGCCACTTTAGAAACTTCATGATGTTTGAACTCACTGAAAAGTTGGGTCTTTGCCATGAAAACTCAACACCCTATTACCCAAAAGCCAACGAACAAGTTGAAGCAATAAACAAAATCCTCATTACCATGCTTCGACGAATGATAGGGATTCAAAAAACGAGTTGGCACATGATGTTGTTTTCAACATTGTGGGATTATCAGACATCCGTTAAGTTTGGTACTAGGTTTACACCATTCTAGTTAGTCTATGGTCTAGAAGCCATCTTGTTGATTGAATGTGAGATACCCTCCCTAAAACTAGTCATCAAACTTCTCCCAAACACTTATGCCGAAGAAGAACATCTATTTTATCTCATGCAATTAGATGAAACTTGTCGCGATGCCACTATGTTTATAGAAGCCCAGAAGAAATGCGTCAAAGCCCAATATGAAAAACATGTCAAGCCATGCGTTTTCTCCGAAGGTGAAATGGTTCTCCTTTATGAACAAGATCAGGATATGCTAGGAGCCAAAAATTTTGAAGCTATGTGGCGAGGTCCTTATATCGTCAGATAAGTTTTGGAGAAAGGAGCTTACGAGTTGGTGGACTACGATGGTATCCCTTTGAGTGAACCCACAAATGGGTTGTACTTAAAGAAATACTATGCTTAAGATCACCTGTGCATGAGTGCTTGTATTTTATTGTATCATACTTTTTGTGTGTTACTTTAGTATGATTTTTCATTATTTGGTCTCTGCCCTCGACCACTTATCTTGCGTTGGCTTGGTTTACAGATGTCTGAGTCTTCGCTACCCCACATTGGCTTCGACGATGGCACTAGTCGTAGTACTCAGAACCTTACTTTTGTTGCATGGGCAATTTACACCCCTACAAATGAAATTATCAGTCTATGAGGTGTGTGCCTTGGTTGTGCGACCAATAATATTGCAGAATATAGCATCATCATCGAATTGTTGATTTATGCTATTTCGCTTGATATCCGCCACCTAGTTATATGACTCGATTCGCAGCTAGTAGTGCTACAGTTAAGTAATGTCTATGCTATCCGAAGTCCTACTTTATTACAGGTATATTTACGAATTCGCCTCTTGGAACGTTATTTTGATTATATCGAATATCAGCAGATTCCTAGATGTCTAAATACATTGACTGATGCCTTAGCTAACTATGTGTTAGACAGATATTTGGGACATTTATAAACCAATCACACAACACATGTATAATACAACACAAAATAAGCCGGTAGAAGTCGTATATATGTATATAATGATCAAAAGTTTTTACAAAAAGTTTCTTTCCAAGGATCAAAATCTCAAAATACGAAGCCCGTAGCTTCTACAAAATAGCATCACGGATGACGCTCACGATAACACACAACTGCTCGGGCTACCCTACGGAGTAGTCGACTGAGAGACTCAGACACGCCCACAGTATGGTGCTGGTAATGTCTCAGATTCTCCCCAATAGCAATGTATGGGACATCCGCAGTAAACCCTCTAAGTTATGTTCCACTGCCTCATAGTCCTCAGCATCCCATCCTACCACTGGAGCTGCTTCTCCTCGCCTTTGTATCGGAGACGTTCCTGGAGGTCGATACGACCCTAGATCTATGTCATAAAAAAGAAATTTTTTGATTAGTCCTTGGACAAACATAAAAACATTTCATATCATAAAATTTGCAAAAACATTAAAAAGAACAAAATGTGTACTTCTCACATAAGTCACCCCACTAGGCATCCTTGGGCAGGACCAAATCTGGATCCCCTCAGAAATACAAACCGACATATGCATAGTCGTCGATCATCAACATATGGGGCCTCAACCAATCAAAAAATGAATCATTATACTTGATTATAGGCCCTGCTACATGTCAAGCCATGAGGTTACACCACCTCAGCATCCTCAGATTCTGTGGGGCTGGTAAACCCCAATCAACCTGTAGTCACAGCAGTGGGACCCTCTCGAGGAAGAATGACACCAAAAGTGACCCATACCCAAACTGCTTCAAGTCACCTCTTCTGCACTTTGTCAGTTTCCTCTTCACACTGCCGAGAACCACGTCTGACCAGTTGAAAACCCGAGGCTCTATGCACTCTATGGCATATTGGAAATAACTCTAGAGGGCCATGTGCAGAGCTGCGCTCCCAGCCATGCATGCAATAGTGAACAAGATAGTCCGCAGGGTCAAATCTTGGACCCCACAAATGGAAACCTTACCCTTGCTTCTCTCTGCCTCGGGAACGGAATATTGGTGAACATACTCGCTCATAGGAAGTCCGTCGCCTCTACCTCCAGTCAAAGTAGCATGGTATCCATGTTGTGACAACCCCATCGGAAAAAAGATATCCTCGATTCTAGTGTCAACGTGTGAACTTCCACATGAAATAACTATTGATCCACATCCCACATGTGGACCAGGTACTCTAACAACCTGATTTGGGCTCTCATGCCCGGGATCCTAAAAAATTTCAAGAGCCCACATTCCCAGACTGCATCAATTGTAATCGGGTCATTCCCGGCAATGGAATCCTCCTCCTCATGTTCTCTTTCTCTCCATTCCAACATCATGATGGTCAAACACCTGCAATAGAGCCATGAGAGGGTAGTCAACAACTTGTTTTAAACTCTTGCATAATTTTTATTGAGCAAAACCACACATTAAAATCCATTTTTCGGCCCTCCCAGGTGAACCTTTTGCACAGTGTGAGATTCTCGCAGGTGCCCTGAAGCCCACCTACAAGAATCTTAGATTATCGTAGGTACCACATGGCCCACATGGTAGAATGCTTGAGCGCATGTTTTGACCCTAAAATGGACTCAAAACTCTAAAAATTTCCAATAGAAACCAAAAATAAACCATGGAAAAGTTGGAGAATCAGGAGATACCTCGTTGGCTGAAACCATTCGTCGAATGATCACTTGTGCCTCCCGCAATCGAGAAAATAAATTTGAGGGAAAATGATGTATGTTGGACAAGTTTTTGGCAAAGTAACAATGAAATGGTAAAAAGTCCTTTTCACCCATATTTATTCACTTTTTACTATTTCTTATTGATTTTTTATATTATTTTTATTGCTTTGCTTATAAAACCTAATACCCTAATAGCCTTGTGAGTACGGTTTTTCACAAATATAGAAACTTCAAAGTTCGAATGAGGGGGTACAGGTTTTTTTTCTTTTTGTCGCATGTACAACTACTTTTTTAGGGCTTTTGTAGGAAAAACCTCAAGCTCAGTCTTCGTTCATTCTCACACTCGAAAATGTATGAGAATGTAACCTAGTATACTTTTTATCATCTTTTTGTACTTGTCATGGTAACACAAAAATGACGAACGTAAGGGAGTATACTTTAAGCTCTTTTCACGCTCCATAAAAATGAAAAGATTGCCGAGCGACCTTGTTCTTTTCACGCTCGTTAAAGTATTTGAAGAAAATGTCTGTTGAGCGATAGTTTATCTCTTTTTCGGTCTCATCAGACTACTTTACAAAAAAGGAACTAGGAGAGTTCTCTTTAAGTGTTTTTCAGACTCTCAAAACATGAAAAACCCCCGATTTTTCTATCCTTGGACTCGTTAAACAAACATCAAAAGACCCGTAATGGAACCGAACCACTCCTTCCTAGGGTTCGTTAAATATACTCCGAGGGACTCATTCAAAGGATGAGATTACATCGACAAGCATATGTTATCCTCCTCAAGCTTGTGTAAAAATAAAGAGGTACTCGCTAGAGATGGTGGGGGAAATTTTGGGAAAGGGATATGTTTTCGTATTCGTATTAATGGCAGTAAGCGTCGCTCTTGAACATGACACACCCTATTCATCATTTGAATCCAGGTTGGGAAATCCATTTGTCTCTCGTTCGACTTGCTACAAGGTCATATCTTGGATCATCTTTGAGTCAGTGCTGCCAAGTCCTTGGTCATGTCGTTCATATGTTCAAGAGAAGTTCGAACCAACCCTCTATTGAGTCAGCCATCTGTAGTTGTCCATTCTTACTATGTCGGCCTTCCCTATTTCTGATTCAACCTGTATTCATATTTTCTTTCACCCTCAAAATCTGTTACTTATTTCATGTCATTGATGGGGGATACATCAAGGCCATCCTATGACGAGTCTTGTTCCATCGACTCCAACTCATTATCTGGAAATGAGACTTAGAAATCATTTAGTACCTTGGAACCTGCATGCCTTAGTGGCAGGTCTCTTCGCTTTTGACAGGGGTTTCACATCATTGATCCCTGATCGATAGATTCCACCGAGTGCTCGACTTCAGCTCATTCATTCACATTCGTTTGGATTGTACTTTGATACCTTGGGAGTCATTGACATCAATTGTGATTTACCTCGCACTTGTTAACGGTTTTCATCAATGACTGGTAATCAAGTGGTTTCTACCATGTTCAACTTCAGCACATGTAATCACATGGCTAGATTCGTACTTTCAGGTGACAGGAGTGAAGACCCTGGGTCTCATCTTTCTGATCCAGGCTGCAATGGAGTATGTATGATTTGTATCATCACATAGATCCATTTTGTATGTCACATGGATATGTCTTAATTCAAGTCTTCTCACATATATCCACAGTGTATTCCTGGTGGCTATGTAGCATTTTGACGACATGGATCCACGGTGTATGATTGGTGGACATGACCTATGTTTATGATTCCATTCATTTGTGATCTGAGCATGGGAATGCCTACTTCAGACCTGGTATTATATTCTACAGATGCTTGGTTGTTTACAGGTTTCTAATCAGGTGCGCTCCTTGTTTCTGACACACACACGCATGTTACAAAGTACTTCAGCCATCACAAGTTCTAGCCTCATACTTTGGGGGGCATTATGTTACACATTATTTTGGTCACTCTGGTGATGTCTCTACAAGTGATGTATTCAAGCTACCACAAGGAATTTTTTCCTGAGAAAAGTGACTACTGTCTTCTTCCAAAAAGCATATTTTTAAGATGAGCTCGCAGGCTGCCTATGTTATAGGGTGTGAAAATCCTTCATTCTCGCAGGCAACCCAAACTTAGGGTGCGAACTGTTTGCAGTCTTCTCTATAGGTAGGGTGAGAACCTGTTTCAAAGCTTGGAAAAGAGAAGAGGTCACGGAGGTTCTAGAAGGGAATCTTCTAGAATATGATTTGGCATTCACATGGTTGGCATCCTACTGACTTCTCAGATTTAGTGGGATCATCCTCATCCATCTAACCATCTCTCCTTCTCCTATATATTAAAAGGTTTCTCATGGAAAAGGTTAAGCAAGATTGAATGAAGAATTGGTGAAAGAATTGTGTGAAGAAATCTTCTTGGATAGAAGCTTGAAGACTTTATTTGGTCTATCAAGTTGTACTGGATCTTCTTCATGCAAATGTAGAGCAAGTGTGTGTGTTAGAACCAAGGGTCACTAAAAGGAAGCTTGTGACATCAAGGCGATTTGGTTGTATCTTCTACTTTCATTTAATATAATACAACGACATGTCCCTTTCTCATAAAATCACTCTTATTTTATTGCATAACTCCTTGATCATATGCATATGTTGACATTGAATATACTTTTCTATCTTCACTCAGGTTGGTTTGTGTAGTCTTGGACCTGATTTCACAAGAGAACCGGAGTGAAGCAGGAACAACAGAGACCTAAGGAAGTGATATAAAGGTATGCCACTCATTCCTTCTTAGTATTAGATTCAATGACCGCAACTTAGAGAAAGAGTCATGTCCTGTCCTGTTTTTTTCTAGATCTAGGTGGATCTAGGGAGATCTGTTAGTGTCCGAACCTTCCAATTTATCTAGTAACAACATGCAATACAAGTTTGTGTGTGTATGAACATATTTTTTCAGGTAATAGCACTCACCAAGGCAATGTCTATTTCTGCATACCTCACACCAGGGTAGGGTGACTTTATTCAAAGGGATCAGAGCTCTAGAGGCCAAGTATTCATGAAATAGGGGATAGTGTTCCTTTTCATGTCCCTCTAATCTGCATCTGACACACCAAATGTTATCTCTTTTATCTTTTCCCTTGTCTTTCTTCATATCTTCAACTTGTAGAGACAAACTAGTTAGCTGACTCAAGATTTGAGTCATACCTGAGCTGGATTCTCCCATAGGGGTTGATTCTAACTTCATGGCGATCTCTAGTGCCTCAGCCTACAAAGCAATCTTCCATTGTATCACAGGAACTTTGATGTGTGGTAAGAGGGAATAAATGAATCATTCTTTGTTCTTCTCATCTGGGATCTGAAAAGTCAATCGGTTTGTTAAGTTCTTGAATCTCTGATCGAATTCCCAAACAGGTTCGGCTACCTTCTGCTTGATATCTTTCATCTCTGTAGTACATTGTGACTTCGACTTGTGTTTCTTGAACTCTGCAATCAACACATTCTTGATCTCATTCATCGAATTAGGCTGTGCAAGTACTTGGACAAGATTCATGTACCAACTTAGTGCACGATCCCTTAGGGTAGTACTAAAATTAGTTCTTTTAACAGCTTCATCTGTCACATTCTTAATATTCCATACAGATTCACATAGGAATCAGTGCTGATCAGGATCTTCAAATCCATATCTCCTAAAAATAGGGAGTCTCATCTCATCTGTCGTAGATCTTCCTTGGGTTCCTGACTGAGTATGTGGTGGACTACTATTGACAGTTCTCTGAATGCTTTGGTGGCTTGGATTACTCTTATTTCTTTATGCTACTGAATCAACATGAAGGATAATAGTACTTACTTCAGCAGTCTACGCAATTCTTGAAGTTTTTGGCTCTTCCCAGCGAGGTTCTTCAGCTTTCCCTTCCTCTGTCCCAGCGGGTTCTGAATGCCCTTTGTTCGTCAAATCTGTAACATCCCGCTCTGGCGCACTGAGAAAACTTATTCTTTGAGGACACTTGCTCGCAAGCGATCTGGACTGTTATGATGTTAAAACATTTATACTTGATTATGATGCGTTATGATATATGACATGATGTCTTACTACTTTGATGTAGACAGGTGTTGTTGACTCAGTTTCATTGAGTGCACAGGGTT
>JASDQU010227908.1:4602-15925 GCA_032191745.1 Picea mariana | reverse complement strand
GAGAGGGGGGAGGGGGGGGGGGTGTGAATCAGTATTGAACACTTTTTACCATTTTCAACCATAACATGTAAACATTAATTTATCACATATGATTGCATTCAATATACCATCAACATATAACTAGAGATACACAATACACAAGAGTTTTACGTGGAAACCCAAATGGGAGAAAACCACTGGATGATTTTTAATATATATCTTGAATATTACATCCACAGGAAGAAACAACTTTGAAACTTCTCCAAAACCAATTGGAAGGAGGTACCAAGCCCTTATTTACAAGATCCAACCTGAAGGAAGCTACAATTCCCTAATTTCTCTAGCTCCAACTGGAAGGGGGCTCCAACCCCCTAGTTTACATGCTCCAACCTGAAGGAAGCTCCAACTCCCTAGATTCTCCAACACCAACTAGAAAGAGGCTCCAACCCCCTAGTTTTATTAGAACCAACTCAAAAGAATTTGCAACTCCCCTGCAAACACCAACCTACTATCTGAAGACACCAATCTTCTCGTACGCCGCCCAATCTCCCGGAAATATAAATAAAAGACTCAACCTGTCATTATAACTTTCAATGGTATTGATACATCATCATCATCAACCTATCAATGTTATTGTTATTGATATTGATACATCATCATCATCAACATGTCATTGTTACTCTCATTGATATTGATACATCATCATCATCAAGAATGGTTCAACTGCATAAAGATTATTCCAAGATTACCAATAACATCCTCTAAATCATATTCCCAATATCATCAAAATATGCATCAAACCATGTATCAAAATATTCCTTAAACCATGTACCAAGATATGCATCAAACCATGTGCCAACATATGCATCAAACCATGTACCAAGACCTCCAAGACATGCTTCAAGAAAGTACCATACTTTCCAAGATATGTCACAATCCATGTGCCAAAATATCCAATATATACCTCAAGCATGTACCAAATCTCTAAGATGTGAAACAAAACATATTAAGCCATGATATCCAAAATGTACAGAAAATCATGTGCCATGTCTCTCAAATCATATGTCCAAAATCACCAAGACATACCTCTAACCATGTGCCAAATACCTCCAAGATATGCTTCAAATCATATACCAAAATTATCAAGGTATAACCATCAAAACATACATAAAGACATACCTTTAATCATGTAACAACCTGATGCATAAGATCTCAGACCATCACACCTTCCTGACCTTCAACATTGAGATAATAGCACCTTCTTCAAACTTTTTCACAGATATGTGATTCATTCACTGCCAACCTATGGACACATGCACTTTGCTTTACTATAATCTGTGTATACCCTACACGTGATTCATTTGTCTGTAACCCACGTATATACATGCTTCACCCTTCTACAAACCTCGTATAACCTCAAAAAATTGGTATGATCAACTTCATACACTTCGATCTCCTCTACCTCCTTCCTCTTAATCCGGATTCGCTTTGTTGAGATCACCAATCCTCGTAGCACAAGTGCATACCCACTTATGCTAGCTCGATTCCACAAAATTTCTTGAATATGAAATGAGAGGTTCTTGATGTGTATGTATACCCTTCCAAGTAACTTCTTTACTTGATCTTTGAGCCGAATTGAAACAACTTTTCTCCTTTAATTAATTTTAGGGCCAACTTGTAACTTCTTTGACCTTAGATCTGGGGCTTCTTAACCATACTTTGGGGATTCATCTTTAAGAGGGCATAACTTCTCAACCATAAGGTGCCAGGTGGTGTACCACCTACCATTGGAAACGTCATGATGAGGACTATCTATATATGAGAGTTTTTCATGTATTTGCAATGTTCTTCATGGTCCTTTTCTCAATCAACTCCAGGCTTCATCCTCTGGGGATTCTTGTATATTTATTCAAAGTTTCTTTCTGTGAGGGCCATGCTTAAAGCTACGACATAAGGGGACCACTTTGTAGACTTATTCAAATACACCCATCACTTCTAGAGGCTTCTATACTTTTTCTAGGATTGAAATCAATGACACCCATTTTTCCAACAATCTCCCCCTTCGGCATTGATGGAAACACTCATACTCCCCCTGTGACCATTACTCCTCATGTCTTCATGCTTCTGATCTTTCACTCATGCTTTTGTTCTTTCTCTCCCTCTTTGACATCAATGGAAAAGGGTAACTCCCCTTGACAATTTCTCTCCCCCTATATTCTTTGCAAGATGTTTTGTAGATCAATGTGGGGTTTCTTGTATATGCTTCATTTCATCTCTTCTAGGGATTCTTACCCATTGGTACTTCCTAGTGTAATCCACTAGCATATATTAAAAGTATTCATACCAAAATTCCTTCATTACTTGACTTCAAATATTCATGGCTTGTCATGTCTTCACTAAGTTGACATCAACAATCTCCCCTTGACAGTATAACTCCTTCTGATGGTTTCTCTCCCCCTGCCTTTTTGTACCTCTCACAACTTTCCTTCCTGATACTAGATGGTTTTATCTATCAATATGATTATTTTCTAAGTCATATGCTTTACTGAACATTCCTCTTGATCTAATGCTTTCATCTCTGTCCATATGTCACAAAATTGTCCATGACTCTATTGCACACAATGTTGACCCATCTATCATTTCATTATTTTGAAGACTTCTCCAAATCTGTTGCAACTGATCACCACATATTCCTGCTTCTCAATTTGAATCTAATGTGTTCACTAGTTTTCCCTATCTTCAAATCAAACTCTGCAAGTCTGCAACATTTTGTAATGAATAAATTCATGCTTGAATACATGCTTGGAATCCTTTATACAATCATGAATTTCTGCCTCAAAAGTTTACCAATGATATTCCTCGTAATTTCCAGCTAACCTCTTCATACATGCATTGGAACGTGTTATGAAAAATTCTCCTTAATCAACCAGTCTGTCATGAGACATTATGTACCTCTGCCATTAGACCATTCATAATTTTCCTTCCCAAAATATGCAAACACTTCATACTTCTCGAAAGATAGTTCTCCAATTTGTAATAGTTTCTTCTTAGACTCCCTCTCTTCAATATTCAAATTATTGGGAGTCTCCAATCCAAATGGATTAGAACAATATATAAGGTTACTCTGTTGCAAGGTCATCATTATGAGTTCAAACATCTTCCTCATTACCTGTAGATTCGTCATGATTTTGCAATTCTATAAATCCTGTGACTATAATTTCTGGGAGTTATTCATTCACATGTTCTTCTTGTTTTTGCTTTCTTCTCCAAACCTTCTTGTATATGATATCGATGTTTTCCTTCAATGAATAATTCATCAAGATTCTACAATCACGAGCTATATGTCCATAGTTGTGGCATTTGTAACATTCAATATTGTAGGGGGGCACATAAATATCTCTTGCTTGAACATTTCTTCCATATGATCTGCAATCTACAACTTTATGTCCAAATTTATTACAAGTAAAACAAAAACCATGAAATAAACTTTGATACCTGGAAGCCAATGATCCTCTTTGTGATGTAGTCCTTCTAAATTCATGCTTTAGTTGATCACTATAGAAATTTAATGACAAAATCAACATGCACTATATTTTTTCATACACTTAGCAAACTAGATATAACTTTCATCTATGAACTCTGAATGTATAAACTCATATTCAGAAAATATTATGAGAAGAAATACACATTTCTAAACAATTTTGCAGCGGAATAAACACAATGAACATCAATCACACATCCATGTAATACTCAGAAATGTAGGCAACCAGCTAGGGAAAACCCCAATGTGTGGAAAGCCAGAGAGAGAGAGAGAGAGAGAGAGAGAGAGAGAGAGAGAGAGAGATTTTATTAGCTTTAGGAAAGATATATCAGCACCAAGATTACATTTTCCAGCAAGAGAAATCCACTTACAACACCCAACAATCCCACTCCTTTCTGCCTAGAAATCTATGCCAAATATGTACTATTGTACGACCCTCCTTTGTTGGAAAGCACCTCGAAAAATGTGCCAAACAGAAGTTGTACAGATAGAGTTGTATGACCCCTTCTGTAGTAAGAAATACTCCAAACAACCTCGATTTCATTGCCCACAATCTTCCTCGAAAAATGTTCCCTCTTCCTTTTTGTATGAATTGTACAGATCTGTATAATATGGCCTCCCTAACAACAATAAATTTCAGCCACTTCTAAACAAAAAATTTCCTTGGGAAATGTGCCTTTCTTTCTGCCCACTTTCATCTCTCAAGATCTCTCGGAAATCTCTCAATCTACTCTTCCCATAGTTGTGTCTTGCACACTACCCAATTTATTCTCTTATAATTTGAAAATGACCTCTCACCTTCCAAGTGTCTTTTCACCTTCCCCGTCCCTAAATCCAAAGGCCAAGATCTAATCTTTACTTTACATGATCAAGGGACATGATTCATTCCCTCCAGAACAAATCACTTAAATATTAAAGTACAATTTCACTTTGTAACATAAGTGCACTTTATGAAATAAAGTCACTTTAATATTAGAAGGTACACTTCATTAAAAAGTCACTTACATAAAAGAACCACTCTATTACAACTTTATAAAAACCCATTACAAAGTCAAGTGCCTGGTAGTGTAAATATAAGGCTACTTCTGCATACAAGACAAACATGCAGAGTGCCTCCCGAGCTATAAAATCTAACAATCACGATCTTCTCTTCTGTTGTTTCCTTCACAATGATTGAAGCTTTTTTTATATCTGGAGATAGAAGGTCTTCTTGGAGATAAACCTCGTCTAAATTCATCCATTTTTTACTCTTGTTGACAATGATTCCTTCCTTTGAGAATGTCTGCATAGTTCTTGGCCTTCTCTTCATTCTTCTTTTCCAGGAATCTAGAACACTTCTCTTCAACTTTCATTATTGGTTGTATGGAGCTTCCTCTCACTTCGACGCTCTTGCTGGGATTGGCATTTGCATATTCCTTGCATGAGGCATCATCAATGTATCCAAGACCTGCTTTATTGAAGGGTGATCTTTGACAGCTAAGAATATCTTCTATTACTTGAGAGCTCTTCAAGTTCTTATTGATATTTACAACTTAAACCCTTAATGTGACGACTTCTTCTTCAAGAGTCTCACAATCTTCTTCTTTCTTCATCATTTAGATATCCATTACTTCTTTCGTTCTCTTTTCTTCTTCAAGTTGTTTTTTCAAGGATATGATTTCTTCTTCAAGTCCTTTTTCTTGTTGATTAATTTCAACTTCCGAAGACTCATTTTTTTTATGCTTTTATTCCAATTGGTTTTTAAGTGTTTCTTTAATCTCTCTGGCTTCTTCCAGCTAAACCTTTAGATTTGTAATAATATGTTGGACTTCTTCATAGTTTTTGTTGGGATTTTGAAAAACTTCCTTTAGCTTGATCATTTCTTTAAGGGACTTGTTTTTCTTCCTTCCACTTTTTAGCTCGCTTAAAGCATAGATTAGTTTTGCCTCGAGATCCACTTCACCTTCTTCATAATCTTCTTCATAATTTTTAGGGGTTCCTTTTTGAGATTCCATTGCCATGAAGAGAACTCTTTCTAAGTCACTATCACTATCATTATCCTCATCATATGAGGAACTATCTTCTTTTGAGTAGAGGCTTTTCTTGAAGACTTTTGTTTTATTTTCTTTCTTGTTTCCATTTTGATATTTATTTTCTTTCTTTGGAACTTCTTCTTCTTCACTTTATGAATTCCTAGAACAAGGACATTTGGAAGAAAAATGACTTATTTTACCATAATTAAAACACATTAAGGGAAGATTAACTTTGTACTTGTCAATTCCTCTCTTCAACTTCCTTACACAGTTGGTTATTTCTTCATCTTCATCTGAATCATTGCTACAACTACAGTTTGACTTTGAATTCTACTTATTTTTTCTTGTCTTCTTGGATTCTTTGAAAGTTGCTTCCTTCTTGAATGGATTATCATGTTTTGCTCTCATTTCAAAAGTTGTAAGTATTCTATGTAGCTCATCCATGCTCAACATAGCAAGATCTACTCGTTCTTATATAGATGAAATATTAGGGTCAAATCTTAATGGAAGAGACCTTAGTACCTTTTGAACAATTATTGGTTCTTTAATTTCTTATCCCAATCCTTTAATAGTGTTCACTATTTCATCAACTCACAGGAAATAAGATGCAATATCTTCATCTTCCTTCATTTCAATTGTTCGAATTGTCCTCTATAAGTTTGAAGCTTCACCCCTTTAACTTTTTCATCTCCTTCATAAACATTTTGAAGTTTGTCCCAAACATCCTTTGTAGAATCACAATGCATAACCTTGGCATATATTGAATCAACCAAGCCATTCAGAATAACATTTTTAGCCTTTGAATTGCTTTCACTAAGTTTATTTCCTTCTCTATCTGTTGAGGGAGTGCCAGGTATTGTGTATATGTTTACTACTGCTTTCTAGAAATCAAATCCCTATGCTTGCACAAACATTTTCATCATTTTGCTCCAAAAGGCATAGTTCTAACCATCAAACAATGGCGTTCCATTTTTGGTGCACTCCATGAACTACCTTCCAGTGGTTAGATTGATTCTAAAGAACCTGCTCTGATTCCAATCGTTGGAATATTCGCCAATACTGAGAGGGGGGGTGAATCAGTATTGAGCACTTTTACCCTTTTCAACCATAACATGTAAAAATTATTTGATCACATATGATTTCATTCAATATATCATCAACATATAACCACAGATACACAATACACAAGATTTTTACATGGAAACCCAAATGGGAGAAAACCACATAATGTTTTTTAATATATATATATATATATATATTGAATATTACATCCACGAGAAGCACCAAATTCCAAAATTCTCTAGAAACAACTGGAAGGAGGCACCAACCCCCTATTTACAAGCTCCAACCTAAAGGAAGCTAAAACTCCCTAATTTCTCCAGCTCCAATTGGAAAGAGGCTCCAACCTAAAGGAAGCTCCAACACACTAGATTCTCTAGCACCAATTGGAAAGAGGCTCCAACCCCCTAGTTTTATGAGCACCAACTCAAAGGAATATTCAACTCCCCTGCAAGAACCAACCTTTTCTCTGAAGACACCAACCTTCTCATGCACCACCCAACCTCCCAGAAATATAAATAAGAGACTCAACATGTCACTGTAACTATCACTGATATCGATACATCATCATCAACAACCTGGCACTATTATTGTCACTGATATTGATACATCATCATCATCAACCTACCATTGTTACTATCACTGATATTGAAACATCATCATCATCAATATTGGTTCAATCGCATAAATCTTATGCCAATATTACCAATAGCATCCTCCAAATCATATTCCCAATATCATCAAGATATGCATAAAACCATGTATCAAAATATGCCTTAAACCATGTACCAATATATGCATCAAGCATGTGCCAATATATGCATCAAACCATGTCCCAAGACCTCCAATACATGCCTCAAACATGTATAATACTTTCCAAGATATGCCACAAACCATGTGCCAAAATATCCAAGATATACCTCAAGCATGTACCAAAATATCTAAGATGTGAAACAAAGCATAAGCCATGATATCCAAAATGTACAACAAAGCATGTGTCATGTCTCTCAAATCATATGTCCAAAATCACCAAGACATGCCTCTAGCCATGTGCCAAAGGCCTCCAAGATATGCTTCAAATCATATACCAAAAATCTCAACATATAACCATCAAAACATACATAAATACATACCTTTAATCATTTAACACGTGTATCCATAAGATCTCATACCATCAGAGCTTCCTCAACTTCAGCATTGAGAGAATAGCACCTTATTCAAATTTTTTCATATATACGTGATTCATTCATTGTCAACCTGCGGACACTCACGCTTTGCTTTACTGCAATACACATATACCCTATACGTGATTCATATGTATGAAACCTACGTATATAAGTGCTTCACCCTTCTAAAATTGCATATAACCTCAGAAAATCGGTATGGTCATTTCCATACACTTCACTCTCGTAGACATCCTTTCTCCTAAGATATATTTTCTTTGTTGAGATCACCAATCCTCCTAGCACAAGTGAAAACCCACTTATGCTATCTCCAAAAACTCACTTGAATATGAAATAAGAGGTTCTTAATGTATATTTATACCCTTCCAAGTAACTTATTTACTTGATATTTGAGTCGACCTGCAACAACTTTTTTTCTTTAATTAATTTTAGGGCCAACTTGTAACTTCTTTGACCTTAGATCTGGGGCTTCTTGACCATACTTCGCACTAGTACATTTGGGTCAAATTTTGACGACGCGTTCAATGCAATTGCCACTTTATATTTTCGGGAGAACGACAAACATCGGACCCCCTCAAACGTCGTTTCACATGACGTCTCTTTTTTGACGACATAGATTTCGTCGTAAGATTGACATTCTGGACGTGGCAAGAGAGATGTCTTGGACGTGGTAAGAGAGACGTCGTCTTGGACGTGGCAAGAGAGACGTCTTAGACATGGCAAGACCGACGTCCTGGACATGGCAAGAGATACGTCCTGGATGTGGCAAGAGAGATGTCTGGAACGTGGCAAGAGAGACGTCCTAGACATGGCAAGAGAGACGTCTTGGACGTGGCAAGAGAGACGTCCTGCACGTGGCAAGAGTGATGTCTTGGACGTGGCAAGAGAGACGTCTTGGAGGTGGAAAGAGAGACGTTAAGAGCAACTCCGACATGGTTGCTATGGGAGCAACACTCTTGGAGGTGGAAAGAGCAACGTCTTGGACGTGGCAAGAGTGACGTTAAGAGGTATCATCTCCAACGTGGTTGCTATGGGAGCGACACTCCAAGACGTCACAATAGCGATTGTGTTGTAGATATTTGTAAAAAAAATAAATATCAATATTGAGAGGAACACATACATTAACCTTTGCTAAGATACTATCCATATCAATATTTAAATCTATATCATCGGTCTTAGGCAAGGTTGGTTGAGGAGGACTACATTTCGATGGTAAAGGGGGTCTTGTCTAATGAGGTTTAGGATCACTAGGATATGTCTCGGGTGTGTTATCACACGAACTCGCAATTGTTGAGCTAAAGTCAAAAAGCTCAAGTGAAATCATGCATAATAAGACTGCAAAAATATACTAGAGAGTAAGTCCCTGTTTTTAGAAAGGATCAAAATAATACTGTACTTTCTTGGGTATGTCGAAACAAGTGCCATCCAATACAAGATCCTCTATACCAATGAGATAGCTGAGCAACAAAAATTCTAGAGCCTTCACTGAAACCTCTGACAATTAACAGACAATTATATCATCAATAATACAACTTGAATTCATTGCAGGTATTGCTTTCTATCCTTTGGGTAGCACAACAACTTCACACATAGCATGCAAGTGTTCTGTATATATACATTGATCAGAAGAGAAAATTCATAGAATCCAAATTGTAGCAATTCGAAACAACCATAACAGATTTGGACTCTAGATATAAAGCTCATAATCTCTCATGCCAAGACATTTGAAAATGTCAAACCATGTAAAATTCAATATCCCAATACTTGGTCAGAACAAGGGGCGAAAAAATACAAATTTAAATACTTCAACAACTATAGCAGATTTGGCATGCAGATATATAACACATATCTATTCCAAGTTTAGTTTCAAATAACAACCAATGTTACTATTATATACACAGCTAATCCATCTGGTTTCAAATAACAACCAATGTTAACTGTCATATACACAGTTAATCTGTGTAGTAGATATATTAAGTGACTGAACATCACAGTGATTTTTCAAACATGGTCCAAGAACATGACAGGCCAAAGCAGAATATTGTGAATTTGTTCAAATGGCTTCCTATATTGCACATTATGAGGAAGGTGCACATCCAAACTGCAGACGATCCCACAGATTTCAGATATAATCTCGGGAAAAGAAACATCCATATATCGAATTACTATATTCAAGATATACACGATATGTTATCTAAGTCTGCAGATGCATCCATTTAGCAAGAATTATTTACACGCTCACATTCATCAATCCATTCGGAATACCTGCAAACATTTTCAGAAATACAAATGGCTAAGTCATCCATAGAGATATTTATTACTCCATTGCATATTAAATACCTCTCTTCCAATTCAATAAGGATGACCTTTGTTCAATAATTCAAACCTCTATAAATATCAACTATTCAACTGATCTAACGCCACTACTAAAAAAAGGCATGTGCCAAAACCCAAACACTAAAATATATGGTTCAGAAAGCTTACACATCAATGGGCTCGCTCAATGTTGTCAATTCCAATTAATCCAAGAGAGGATATTATGTTCAGTAAGGGCTCAAAAGTAGAAAAGTCACTTGTGAAAAATAATACTACATAAAAATAATCTTAGGAAAACACAAAAAATTGCATTGACCATTTATTGAGGTGTTGAAACTCTCCTGGCATATACTACATGAAGCCTCCCCGATAAGATCTTTCTGATCCCTGAATTAATAAAAATGTGAGAGTTGACAAAATGTCAAACTGCAAGGCTTCATATAGTCAACAGACTAAATGTCAAACTGCAAGGCTTACTTTCTGGGAAACCAAATGATATAAGACCCAAAAATATCGAAAGAAAAATAAACAAACTACATCAAAATCACTCTTAGAGATTCAACCTAAGTTGGGAAAAAGAACATGCCACTTTGATATCATATGGAATAGTTAATCAAATATACTAAAGTTGAAAACTAACGATCCATTGGCTATTTTTATGGCTCAACATTAAATGCGGTCAAAGTAAGGATACCAAAGGGAAGATATTTAACTAGGAAGGTACACTTTTGAATTAGTGTCATGTGCCATCCAAAGTGTTATTCATGGAAATTTGATCAATATTTAATAGTTATCACCACGCAAATCTATGGTAGTTAGCAAATTTCTAGGGAGGCTGACTCATCATTGGCAATTCTTTTTACATCACAGTAAAAATGCAAAAAAGCCTACACCAATGTAATGGGAACGGACGGAGAAGCAAAAATGAACGAAATCACGCTCTCACAAGAATGAGTATGTATAAAGTTCCCACGAGAATGAGTATGTATAAAGTAGAAAATAGGGAAAAATAGCAAAATAGAACAAAAACGCCATTCCAAGAGAATTTAAGATGTTGAAAGTCCATGGTGAGTTGTTTCAACAGAGATTGTGAGGAAGATTTTGTTTTTTATCTTTAAGAAGATATCTTTGAGAACAAATTTTACAATGATGTGCCTAAATATTTTCAAGAAAATGTGAGCCGACTTTCTAGTGCAGAGAACTTGAATCATGAATAATTATCATGAGTTGTT
>JASDQU010227906.1:3084-17286 GCA_032191745.1 Picea mariana | reverse complement strand
CCGGGATGAATCTAGTCCCCATGGAGCCTAATGTTAGCAACAATTCTTGTCTTGGGACAGAGAACATCCAAGTCTGCAGGTTGCACGAATGCCGCCAAAGTGTAGCATGTAAAACCCCATTTCAGGTTAAAAATCAAGTGAGCGGGTGAAATTATGTTGTCAACGGCCCAGATTCATCCATAGGAGCAGATCGACGGTCGGCGAGAAATCGCGGTTAGCGAAGTTTCCCCAGGATTAGCGCGATGAGTAGCATCTATATTGCATGCAAGAAAATATATCAGTCATCCATCCAAAGGATGTGTGGCGCGAGATCTAGTCATGTCGGCATTTCGACATTCGGGAGTTCGAAGGGTGAAGGTTTCACATCATTCTACATCTCGAAACCCCAAACCCCGAAACGTCGATAAGCGTCTTTGAAGCTAAGCCTATGGTCCTAGCACCCGGTCACATCAAGTGAGCCTGGTAATGGAGGCAGCCCTCTTCTAACATCAAACACCATTGGGACCGTTCATCTGAAGGACACACAGCGCAATAGTTGAGCCATGAATGGGGCCCTTCGGGATTTTCATGATGAAAGCGCCGAAGCCATCTCAGTCGTTCATCCATCAGCGAGGCTCAGGCGCGCTGGACTTAAAAAGGGCATGGATCTGGGTGGCTAGGATCTGCGTGCTTAGATCTATGGTCAGGAGCGGATTCCGGAGGCCCCCTGCCATTCTACCTTTAAGCGGAGGGGGGGTCCGGAATCGGGCGTGCAACTCTCCAGCAGCTAGGATCAGGGTGCCTAAATCAATGGCTGAGGCTTCATTCCAGCCCCCCTTTGCCTTTCTGCATTTAATCGAGGGGGCAGGGGTCCGGAATCGGGTGCGTGACTCTCCAATGGCCAGGATCAGGGCACCTAGATCAACGACGCTTAGGAGTTTCTGGCCCCCCTTTGATATCCTGACTTTAATAAAGGTATGGGGCACCCTTCCTGACTTGTCACCTTCTATATCGCACTCCCCCTGTTAACGTGGCACCTCCTCTTGCGTCTGCCCCCACTTCTTCCAAATCACTTACCGCCTCCCTCTTCCACTGTCATCTATCCAACTTCCCTCTCTCCATCCACATGGCACCTCCTCAACTCGTCATCCTCTCATCTCCTGTCATGTGTCCCTCCACGTCCCAGAAGGTAGAGTTGATCGAGGTCATCCCCAGTCCCAAGAATGCAGTTATGGCGGTTGTTGCTGGTGGTTGAGCGTAATCTCCGCCATAAAGAGGAAGGTCTGGCAAAGGACTAATTCACATTGACTCACCTGTAGAAGGACAGTCTAAAATATGATGGCGTCTGTCATAGGCGCATGATCGTCGTGATTCTACATGGGCAGGCTGCCAGAAGCCATGCAGACACAATGCTTTTAATGCATCATCTCATTTTTTGCTGTTGTTGTTGTTTTTGAGTATATGTAGGCATTTTCGCCATTTTTGTAAGGATCGATGGTTGAGCAAAGCTCCCGATTGTAAAGTTTTGATGAAGCGCTGGTCGCTCTGGTTAATGTATAAGGAATTGGAGACTTCTTACTTTATGGATGTCATCCTCTTTTCCATCTCTTTGTTTACTGTGTTAGAACAGCTCAGAATTGGAGGATCCAGTCGAGTTGTAGCTGTTATAGGATGATGTAGGTTGGATCACTGTAACAGTTGCATTGTTTCTAATCGGCTCCTGTGATTTTCTTAGCACTAAATGATTAGGAATTGGAGGATCCAGTCGAGTCACCCTTTAGCTCCTTGAAACTCTATACCAAGAGGATCTTGGCTCTTGAGTTTTTCATCATCAAGCTTCCGAAGGCCTATCGCCTGATGCAGTCTTGCTCACCCTTCTCACAAGTCTTCCATCTACCACCCTTTAATCATCTACTGATGGAAGTTGGATCAAGACCTCCCTTGCTTTCTACATACCAGGCCCAATTTTCTGAGTTAAAGCAATATCTTCTTGAGTCTTTATCCATTTGATCACCCCATTAAACAAATCGTGACATAAAACTGATGGGCATTGGGCTCTGCTCCTGCAAGCAATCCAGGGGTGACTTTTGATGCTAACACACTCCATAGGATGTGCAAGACCAAAGAGAAGCCACTGCCTGAAGCGAAGTTGAGAGAATCAAAGCCTTATCTTTGGAATGTAAACCTATTAGCAATAGATGTGTGCAAACTTACGAGGGACTTACTGAAGACCCTGAACTGAAGACACTAGAGTCACAGCTCTAGGAGGAAAAGCAGCAATCAATGACAGTACAGGTGCAGTTGAAGCTCATGTCAGTGATTGAAAAGATGAAGTGATCCCAGGAACAACGCACTGCTCAACAACAGGTCCACACCATATAGAGCAAAGTCATGGAAGTGACTCAGAGGCTCCAACCAATCCAGGACGAAGCATCCCAACTGTTTGAGGAGATTGAAGGCCGAGGAGTAGAGATGGAACAAGTAGTCACTGCAATCGAACATCGCTTAGAGGGACCTATCAATGAAGCAACTATCCAAGAGTTTGCCAAGGAGGAGGCCTTGGCGCAGCAAGAGGTCGAAGCAGCTCGAGCCAAGATAGAGGCTTTTGAGGCAGAGCTACCCAGATCAGAGTGACTCGGGATGAGTCACAGGTGAGTGTTAGAGGCCTGTTGGCCCTTGACCAAATTTTGAGGATCCTTGGTCATGTTTGAACTATTTTGGGACTTCAACAAGCTGTCAAAGGTGGAGTGCAAGTCGAAGCGGAGATCGCAGGATCTCGGCCCCTTGTTTAGGGCTTTTGGGGTTTTGGGCTTATGTAATGGGTATGGGGATGTCAGCCCATGGGTTTACCCATGTTTAGGCCCTTTTGTAATGTATAAATAGATGTCTAGGCGATGTAAGAAAGGGCTTGGTACCTTGCTAAGTGCTAAGTGAAAATTGTAAATGCTTTGTGCATGTTGTGTTGAGAACTTCCAGAGCTAAGTGCAAGTGACTGTAAGAGACTGTGTGAAGGATTTTTGTTGTAACCTAGCTCAGGGGAAGGAGGATCTAGCGAAGTGCATGCATATTTCTTGTCCTATGCAGAGTAGGATCTTGTGGATCTGTGCATGTAGAAGATTGACAGAAGACAATAAAGAGAAGAAGAGTTGGTGGACATAGCCCCAGGCCGGGGGTGAACCACGTATATCCTATGTTGTGGTTTCTTTGTGCAATATGGTTGTTTTAATGTTTATATGATTAATGCTTAGTGCAATGATGTATGCTTAGATGGATATGATAGCTTAGTGCCTAATGATGTGAATAAGATGCTAGATCTGATCTATGTTGATATTTTGAGTGCCTGAATATATTAGATCTGGATGAATACTGTGATGCTTTGTTATTAGGGCTTATCTACGCTGTAAACTAAGGCTGAATACTAATGAAATATAACTACTAAGTGTTATGTTAAGGTGTGACAATCATAGATATGTGTCCCAAATAAGGTTGCAGACATCTGAGTCCTACAACCACCCCTACCTCTACCTCGGGTGAGACTTCATATGCTTCGCATGTGTTGTCGAAAGGGCCAGTAGTTAGTGATTTTTTGGTGTGTTGTTGAAGCATTGAACCTTGGGTCTGCCCCGTGTGCCAACAAATGGTTATGTTTTCAGACCTGAAACTGTGATTACTGGGCTATGAGTTCCATTTTAGCTGGTTGTTGATCCTCATCGTGTTTACTGCTTGGGAGATGCCAGAAGGTGTGATCTTCCTTGACATTGAGACGTTCGAGCCACTCGCTGTGAATTTCACCACGCTCTGGTATTCGAGCGATATGGGGAAACAATTGTAGTTGAACACGATATTCCATACCTATTATCTCCAATTAAAGAGGGATATTGGGGCTGTCCCTCGTATGACGTCGAACACCCTACACCGGTTCAGACCCCTTATGAATTTCCGTGCAGATCGACACTTTATCTACATCACTGTTCGCGAAGATGGAAGTAAAGAAGATCTTTAGTCATACTATAAGCTCACAGAGGAAAACCTAGAAAAGATAACCAAGGACTGGTCTGGAGATCTCCTTATCCTTGCTGACCCCGCAGAACTATCTGATCTTGAACTAATCAGCAGCCCATAGGCCACTCACGAAGAACATGACACACCTGGAACTAGCAGAAGGAAGAAGACCGAAGAGGTCCAACAGCTAAGCAGTGCATTAGAAGAAACTACTTCAGAATTACCTGGACGAGGAGGTGATGATGAAGTAGATAGAGAAGAGACCAATAGAAAAGAACATCAACAGAAGCAAGGCAAAGTAACACCACCTCGGGATCCTGTTGATGAGGTTGATCCCTCTAAGAAAAGAAAGGTTTCCCCCATGAAACCTACCTCGTGGAAGAAATACAAAGCTACTAAGACTAAGCTGCAGACTGTACTCTCGTTCGATGACTTCGACTTCATCATCGCAAATGTATCAGACTCCTCACAGGATATTATGCAGAACACTGGAGCTAAACAAGCAACCATGTATGATAGAATTGAGACAGAACTAAGAGAGGTACGGGAGACCCTTCAATCCAGTCCCGTAGTGTCAACTGCACCCCCGCCATCAGAAGAACCAGAGTTGGGAGATGAGCCTACCCAACTCCGTAGAATAGCTGATGCGACTGAAGCTCGCCTTCATCGCGCACAAGAAAAAAAAGAACAGGTCAGAGTGGCACTAAAGCAAGCACAAGAGGAAGTGGTAGAGCAACATTGAGTTGTGAAATAGGAGAAGGATGACCTCCAAACCAAGTTTGAAGAGGAAAGAGCACATATCCAGCAAGAGAAAGAACAGCTTCTCACGGAGTAGGTTGGATTAAAAGAAGCAGTCAGCAGAGCACTTCGCTCTGTGACAGGCTTAGAGAAAAAAGCAGAATAACCAGTGGAGCATCAAGTAGTGCAGCTTGTTGAAGCCATCCAACAACTTCAACAGAGAATATCAGACCTAGAGCTACAAACAGTGCTAAGAACTCCACAGGACATGCGAGACCAAAGAGAATCCACTGCCTGAAGCGCAGTTGAGAGAATCAAAGCCTTAGCTTTGGAAAGTAAATAGCTTAGTAGTAGAAGTGTGCATACTTATGAGTGACTTACTGAAGACCCTGAACTAACGACACTGGAGTCACAGCTCTAGGAGGCAAAGCAGAAAGCAGTGACAGTACAAGCGTAGTTGAAGCTCCTGTCAGTGGTTGAAAGGATGAAGCGATCTCAGAAACAATGCACTGCTCAATAGTAGGTCCACACCATATAGAGCAAAGTCATGGAAGTGACTCAGAGGTTCCAACCAATCCAGGACGAAGCGAGCCAACTGTTTGAGGAGATTGAAGGTTGAGGAGCAGAGCTGGAACAAGTAGTCACTGCAGTTGAACAACGCTTAAAGGGACATGTCAACGAAGCAATTATCCAAGAGTTCATCGAGCAGGAGGCCTTGGCGCAGCAATAGGTCGAAGCAGCTCGAGCCAAGCTCGAGGCTTTTGAGGTAGAGCTACCCAGATCAGAGTGAATCAATATGAGGCATAGGTGAGTGTTTGGGGCATGTTGGCCCTTGACCAAGTTTTGAGGATCCTTGGTCATGTTTGAACTATTTTAGGACTTTGACAGGATTTCGAAGGCGGAGCGCAAGTTGAAGCGGAGATCGCGGGGATCTCGGCCCCTTGTTTAGGGATTTTTGGGTTTTGGGCTTATGTAACGGGTATGGGGATGTCGGCCCATGGTTTTACCTATGTTTAGGCCCTTTTGTAATGTATAAATAGATGTCTAGGCGATGTAAGAAAGGGCTTGGTACCTTGCTAAGTGCTAAGTGAAAATTGTAAATGCTTTGTGCATGTTGTGTTGAGAACTTGTAGAGCTAAGTGCAAGTGACTGTAAGAAACTGTGTAAAGGCTTTTTGTTGTAACCTAGCTCGATGAAAGGAGGATCTAGAGAAATGCGCATAGATCTCATGTCCTATGCGGAGTAGGATCTTTTGGATCTGTGCATGTAGAAGATTGACAGAAGACAATAAAGAGAAGAAGAGTTGGTGGACGTAGCCCCAGGCTGGGGGTGAACCATGCATATCCTGTGTTGTTGTTACTTTGTGTATTATGGTTGTTTTATTGTTTATATGATTAATGATTAGTGCAATGATGTATTCTTAGATGGATATGATAGCTTAGTGCCTAATGATGTGAATAAGATGCTAGATCTTATCTATGTTGATATGCTGAGTGCCTGAATATATTAGATCTGGATAAATACTGCGATGCTATGTTATTAGGGTTTATCTGCACTATAAACTAAGGCTGAATACTAATGAACTATAACTGCTAAGTGCTTTGTTAAGGTGTGACAATCACAGATCTGTGTCCTAGCTAAGGTTGTAGACATCTGAGTCCTGCAACCATCCCTGCCTCTACCTTAGGTGAGACTTCATCTGCTTCGTAGGTGTTGCTGAAAGGGTCGGTAGTTAGGGTTTTGTTGGTGTGTTGTTGAAGCATTGAACCTTGGGTCTGCCCCATGTCCCAACAGGGGGTTAAGGGGTTAAAGATACACCTTGGAGGGGGATCTCAATGGGTTACTCATGTCCCTTTCTTGATCCTAAGAAAATCCAAACCAACCCCTTGGAATTCACCGATGTCAAAATAATTGACATGTCAACCCATAATAAGTTCTACCCATAGTTTACAAAGAAAATGTTATGGAACCTTCCTGTTATTGCATAGGGGTTTATCAAATACCATAAACCACATATCCATCTAGTTGTCATTCCATGGATGGAATGCACACCATTCTATGCAAAGAAACAACTTTCTTGAATCAGGTGGTTGGTTAGTTCTAAGGTCAATAAACAATTGAATAATCATATCTTTGGTTATATGCATTTTTTTTACATCTTCCTTGTGTTGGTTGAGTAGTGCTCTCTCATCCTAGCCCTATATTTAGATATATTAGATAATTAGGGGTTAGGGTTTGGGTTCAGATTGGACTTTTGATCCATACTTGTGGAATAAAAACAACATTTAAACAATACAAAAGAACTTTACATATTATGTAAATTTGTATAATTTAACAAATATAAAATTGAGATTTGGAATAAAACCTACCTAGAAATGAGAGCTCCTCTATTGGAAATATCAAGTGCCAAATTTTGGACTAAATCAAGAACAAAACACCTTCACAATTGAGTAAAATATGGAGAAAAAGTGTTAAGGGTTGAAAAAAATAATGGACAAAGGGTTTGCCCTTTTTTTTAATTTATGTACACACAAAAAAACCCATTTTTTAATTTATGTAGACAAAAAAGCATGCACATGTTTTTAATGTGTGTATATTTTTTTACATAAATAAAAATCATGTCGATTCAATGTGTCCACGTAATCGATTGTATGGAGTTTTGACAAAAGTTGAAGCTATTTAAATAGGAATGAGTGTGTGTTCTTAAAGTGTGTTCACATTCTTGAATTTCAAAACAATTGTGCATTCCCATTGCAATGAATTTGGGAACCAACTTCATGCACCCACCCATTTATTTTGGTTGTAAGCCAAAGTTTCAACTTTATCCCATTTCTAATTATAAGATTGGAAGATTTATAAATCCTCAAATTAAAATTCCAAGTACAACAAGATCTATGAAAGGTTAAATTGTATTTAAAGGGTAGGTAAATATTCTCCTAGTATTTGCTTATCTGACAATAGAACAATGCTTATAAAGAATTATAATAAAGTTTTTCTACATTTATGGTAACATGTTTCTAAATTATGAAAAATTATAGTAACATGTTTCTAAGAATTTCTACATTTATGACCTAACATGTTTTAAAGTTATGGTAACACTAATCATTACTTTTTATTGTTTGTGAGACTTCCTACAAATTTAAAAAAACTATGAAAACTTAAGTCTTGTACTTCATTAACCAATAAACTACAATCATTTATGTCTTGTTCGTAGACCTATGTTTTGTAGTGTTGTTAATATCACCCAATTGTATAATCCTACAAGGTCCATTAGATTTAAAATTACTATTTATGAATTTAAAAAATAAAAAATTAAAAAAAATCATATTCAGCTTTATTTTATCATGCTAGAAACCTAACTTTTAAATATATAAAAAGATTTAAATTAATACAAATTTCTTAATTTACATATAATTTATATAAAGAGAAATATCTAAAATACATAAATATTAAAAATATTGTATTATTATACTTAATACAACTTGAGTAGACCTAATGATTAAAAACATGTGTTTTCTCTTAAAAAGTCACAAGTTCAAATCCGAGTAGGATATATATATATATATATATATATATATATATATATATATATATATATTATTATTATTATTACTTTGTAATCCTCAATCTTATAAACATTAATATAATATTAATAAATTTAAAGTAATTGATTTTGACAAAATATTTATGACAAATTTATATATTATATAATAAACATTTTTTATATCTTCAATATAATTATTACCTTTTAATAAAATATCTTAATTTCTTTTATCAATTAAATAAAATAAACATACTCATTAAAAAATTAACTACCTTATAACTATTATTTTTATTATTAATAAATTAATACAACTATAAAACAAAGAAAGATACATAAATTGTACCTCCAACAATCCCACATGTGTAAAGTGGAGACATCTCTATACTGAATATCTTAATTTTCTTTATCAATTAAAGAAAGTAAATATAATCATAAAAAAATCAACTATTTTATAACTATTACCTTTATTACGCCGAAGGCATTTTTTAAGGGAGAGGTTCTTTGTCAATTTCGTCGTCTAGAATGAATGGACCAAAGCCATGTGTCAATATACTTTGAAATCATGTGTCAGCGTGTATATGGCTTGGAAGGTGTAGAAGGGCTTGGAATGTTCCCAATCATGTGTCAGCGTGTATATGGCTTGGAACGTTCAAGATTGGTGTAGAAGGGCTTGGAATGTTCCAGATTGCTATGGAAGCGCTTGGATAGTAGCGACACCCACGGCCCCAGCCTTCTTCACCTGCGTCTCTGAAGGCATTGTTCTGTAAATTGGTTACAAGTGGTGTGTGATCTTGATCATCCATTCCCACCTGAAGACTTGGTAGAGTTAGAGCTAATTTGGACCGACCAACATGTTGATTTAGTAAGGGGGAATTAATTTTGGGCATATCAAATTATATTATGTGGCTACGAGTTCCTTAAGTAACTTGATTGTTTGATGGTTCTATATGTTAAAGTTGATCCCGTGATCTCTGTGGTTGTCTTACTTGTAGGTAGGTGTGTGTGGGTATCCAATATTACTTACTGTGGTATCTTCCCTTCACAAAATGTTGGCATTGTGCTACTGCATTAAAAATAACTTACATTACTCTTAATAGATTTGATTGTGGAATGCGGTAAGAAAGATGCAAATATAATTGTACCCATCTTAATTTCATCTGTAGTGTGTAAGTGGTTCATAGTCATTTCTATAGCATTTTTTTGTAGATGTATCAGTCACCACATCCTTCATATTGTAGCATTGAAATTGCTAACATTTGTAATCACTAAAAATCGTTATGGAAGAATTAACACAGATGCATTGTCAGTGTATATTTTCTCGTATTTGCATCAATCTACAATTATTTAGTGTAAATGATCTATTTTTGCCGAAAACAGATGTTTGGTGGGATGCGTTATTTTCATGGTTTGAGATTGGGGTCATTTTACCTTGGAGATCGAGTAAAAGCTATGTTTGAATCTTGGTGATTTTGTGATGCAAATAATTCTTGTTGTATTATTGAGATTCTTTGCTTACTTGGCTACAAAGTCTACCTTAAAAGAAAATGATATTGCATAAAATGAACGGGCCTTTTGAACCAACTCACGCAACTATCATTTATCATGATATTGACACATCCCTAGGTGAATAAATCTTCCCATATTAGAAGTATGTATTTAATGCAAGCATTCCACTTGCCTCCATACATATGTTGAAAAGAGCGGCATTTCAAACATCCATAAAAATCATATAAATAAATATTGGTAAACAATGCCATATGATCATATTGCAATATCAATGATAACCCAAGCCAAACCAATTAACCATCACTAGTGAAATGCATTGGTGAATGCACCAAACACTTGAACTCAAAATGAACGTAGTGTTGAAGGAGGAAAGCGCCTCGTTGTTTTTCATCTGCACAACAGTTGAATAGCTTGAAGAGCTTCAACTATATTTTAGGAACTGCTTGGTTAGACGTTGAATTCATCGTTCGCTCCTTCCTGGAAGAAGTCACCGAACATGACCTATTTGCTTCTCTTCCTCATACACGGTCGTGGCCTTTCCACCTGATGGCCAAGCGATGGAAAAAAAAATTTGCTTCAATCGAGCCCTCCAGCACGTGGCCAAGCTTTGAAGCAGATTCTCCACTATATCTGGAACATTAAGAAATCATAAAAAACTACTACACAAACCATATCATACTCTATAAATAAAAGAAAACCTCCATATATGATTACAGTATAAATGGTTGATGTTATTCACCTGCATGCAAGTCTCTCCAGATAAGTTGTATATTCAACGAACAACCATCTCATGTTGCAATAAAAAAACCATTGGAAAGAAAACCAAAGCTCGCAGGCAAATGCTAGAATCCAAACCCCATAAGATTCATCAAGGGGATTCAATAGACGATAGCCCGAGAAGGATAGCATAACAACCAAGTGAAAGAAAGCATAAACTTGATATAGAATAATCTTCTCTACATTTTTTTCATACATGGGAGGAGGATTAGTGACATTCATTTGGTTCTCCATCCTTGTAGCTAAACTGCTAACCCTATCTGTTGTGTACAGAAACCAGTCGGCCAATGTATGGATGTATATATGCAAATATATTGAAATGATAGATTTTACTCTTAACAATTCGAACTCTTCTATAGCCCAAAATCCACTTGGATCACTCGAACTCTTCTATAAACATGTTGATCTCACATCATCTCCTATGCTTACGTACTCATTCTTAATCTGAAATTTACTTATGTGGACGAGAATGGGGTAGCAGAGAGCCGAGAGGATACGTAAGTGCATTATCTGACAAGTTGTAAGGGAGAAAATTTGTGGGCCAGTGCCTTGACTAGGAAGCTTTGCACACCCTTGCTTGTGCAGAGAAGAAGAGAAAGGTCGGAGCCAGGCGAAGTGGCACAAGGAGATGGCAGAGAGATGCAAGAGGTAAGGTTTTGTTGTTTAATTGTTTTTTTATTTGATGGAGTAGGAGGCACGTGGGCCTCATGCGAGGTCCCACACTATCCACCCTCCATTCGTAACACTGTTATCTGCCACTTTCTATCCATACATTTCTGCCACTTGCTATCCATGCACTCTCCATGACAAGTGTTATCAAACATCCGACCTAAATATTAATTATCAATGGGATTTTAAAATGACTATAAGTATTTCATTACTATTGGGGTTTAGTCAAGATCACACAACAAATGTTGAAGTTTGAATCCGATATATATCTAACATTATTTGCATACAAATCTATATTTGGCTTTAATGAGGAGAAAAGAGATTATAGACAAAAAAGAGAGGACAAATACAGTAAATGAAGTGACCAAATATAAATTTTAATGGCGAAACTCGGTACAGTAAAGAAACAAAGATCGAGAACACATACCTTTTCAAATTTCACTTCTGGAAGTAGGTTGTCTTTTTAAGAATTATTTGTTGCTTCATACCTTTCATGGATTCTTTCTTCGATTTCAAATTCTTAGAACAGTTGAGAGAATAATTTTAGTTACTTTAATTTATTAAGCCTGTATAGTATCTTTGTAACCATTCTTTATTGTTTCAAAATTTTCGTGGATTCTTTTTTAAATCATTTCGTATTCACATTTTGGTTCTTAGATTAGTTCTACTCGTTTAATTTGTTATGCTTTTATAGTCTTTGAGTGCAACTTTCTGCTTAAGATATTGCAGGACGAAAACATAACTTGTTTACATATTAGATTTGCAAATTTTGAGTGTATGAGTCACTCGATAGTGGCTTAGATTTAGGAGGAAATACGTGGGAGTAAATGTTTTGTTACATGGTTTTTTATGTTCATAACATTGCAATTTATAGATTTAATAAAATAATTATTTTTTCATAATAAAATTAAAATTATATATAAAGATAAATCTGATTTCAAATTAAATTATTATAATAATTAAAAAAAAAAAATTTAATAGTAAAAATGTTAATTTAATGACAAAGATTATACTTCTTCCCGTCCTGTGGAGTGAACGAAAGGCTCCTAATTTAATGAGTTAACCAACTTAAAATTAGATTGCAATAATCTAGTCGTTAGTCATTAGCAGACATGATTACCAAAGATTGATAGTTTGATGCCCACGTATAAACCAGGTTTGGAAGATGTATGGCACGCTGGCAGGTATGATGGCCATGCAGAGATGGAATTTTACGAAATTGTCTGTCACAAACCAATTTACTTTTTCTTGTCAAATATGGTGAAAATTTTTGTGTAACCGTCAACGTTCTTCCTTAAAATGGACAGAATTGGCATAATAGTAGTTAAAATCGTTAAATTGGCATAATAGTAGTTAAAACGTTAAATTTGATGGGCTTTTCCAATTTGAAATTTCTCAAATCCTAGCATAATAGTAGTCAAAATCGTCAAATTTAACGGGTTTGACAGGCTTTTCCAGTTTGAAATTCCAACCCTGTAGTCATGTTGTTTGAATGACACTTCAAACATTTCAAGTAGTTATCAATACATCATGATGTGACATCTAATCGATAATATCGATGTAACTATCAATACATCATGATGTGTGATGGACAGAGAGAAAGCCATATTCTTGTAAAGTTTGCAGGAAAGTAAACACTTCCACGGAACGATCTCCAAAACAGCCTTTGAATTTTTGTAGTTGAGTTCCATATTTAGAAATAGTCAGTGATTCATAGATTTTTCAGTTTTGAGATAATTTAGTTATCAATGAACTGCTTGTTTTCCATTTTTAATAACCAACCATTTTCCAGTTTTATAATTAGATCCATTTTTGTATTTTTTTCATTATCAATTATCCATGTGGAGTATAGAAAAAAATCGAACTTGATTTTTATCTACTCAAAATGGTTTAGGCATTGTGAATTGAGACAATAGGTATCTATTTATACTTAATAAAAAATATCTTAGGCATTGTGAATTGAGACGAGATGTATCTCTTTATACTTAATAAAAAAATATTTTAAGTATTGTGAATGGAGAAAATAAGTCTCTATTTACATATAGTATTGATCGCAGAACCTTTCTTTGTATGGATCAATCATTGATGTAACTTCATCTCTTTAAATTCTTAGGAAACTCTGTCCATGCTAAAAATGATCAAAGGTTGAATTCTTATGTATTCAATTTTTTTTTTTTAACTGGGATTGTAGAATTTTGTATTAATAAAAAGGTAAAATATTACAAAGCATGCTAGTTGTTTCAAAAAAAATTCCAACCACACCATCAGATTTTCCTATCTTTTAAGATTTTCATTCCATATATAGATACTAGCATGACAAGTACCTATAATAATAAACATTCAAAATGCATATGGATTTACAACATTTAACACATTTATTGTTGAAGATTTGGCTATGGAGGAATAGAAGGTTGGTCCACTTCCATTGGTTTCTTAAGTTCTTTTCCAGAATCCTCATCCTTAGCTTTGTCCTATGTCTAACGTGTATTCTATCATGTAGATGTAGAGTTTGAAATAGATGCTTAGCTTGTGCACTCAACAGAGCACTTTGTCTTGCAACAATCCATTTCAATTTTTGAAAATTTTCCTCCATGTTCTTCTAGAATCCCCATAATCATGTCTTATTATTGCTCCAGTTTCTTTATTTCCATCTTATGCATCATTTCAAAAAGAGATCTGAGAGAAATTTAATGGTTGGCCAAAAACTCTTCATGTCTCCTCAATATCCTACAAACATCTCTAATATCCTAGAGATCCATTATATGCCAAATTCCGAAAGGAGTCGTCTTATTTAATACAAAACCAAAAAAAAAACCTCCTAACAACCATTCATATCCTCAGAGACCTTGCTTGAAATAGTCCCACCACCCATAATGAAAATGAACGCAGGGAGTATAATATAATAACTCTTCGATGTCGAATTCAAGTTGCATCGCAAGAGCTTTGTACTTGAAGTCTAATTTGCCTAGTGGTCTCTTGTTTCAATT
>JASDQU010227905.1:4346-17136 GCA_032191745.1 Picea mariana | reverse complement strand
CCTTGAATAAATGATGATCATCCATGGCTTTTTATAGCCAAGCTTTGAGCTATTATGCACCCCCCTTTTGAATGTGAAGAGAGGCACATTAGGGCACATTTAGGTCTTTGACCAGCCTCCCCACGCAGATTGAGCTCGGATTTGATGTCAAATTGACTTGGGAGCCAATCCATTAGTGGTTGGGAGGCCGACCAGCTTCATAAATGCGCCGTTTGGCAGGCGCGCGGGTTTTTCACCCCACAGCCGTGCATATGCGCCCTATGTACGAATATAATGCGCGCATGCGCTAGTTTACCATGGGTGCGATGCGCTTTTTAATCTTTTTAGCCAACTTTGTATAGTTTTTGGCCCTTTTGTTGTGCTGTGGAGTTAATCTTTGTGCCATGGATGATTGTTTTTCTGTGCTGATGATGTTGAGTTCTTGTCGCCCTGTGCGGACGAAATTTCAGTGATAACACCCATAATTAGAAAGAAGTGTCCCCATTACAGATAAATGTTTTGAACTGAAAATTGTCAAGATGAGGCAGTTGGAATTTGGAACAGGTGGGTGGACACCAATATCCACTAGGATCAGTCCTCCCCCCTTAGGAAGCAATGGTATCCATTGCGTTGAGTGCCCGGGGAAGAGGGGAAAGCGTTTGTTGAATCTGAATCTTGGTGAGTTGTGTGTCTTGCTAGAGAAGTTGCACTTCTTGGTCTGTGGAAGGCTGTCACGAACCTGTTGTTGGCGGGGTTGAATCTGTTCCACCAACCTGTTGTCTCTGGGATTGATAGGGCATTGTGTAGGCACCATCGTAGGTGAAGAAATAATATCTTCTTTCTCTTCTGCAATCAACTTATGATGGATAGAAGGTGTTGAGGTTGCAGTGGTTGTAGTGGCCTTCTATGCATCCTTTGAACAGATTGTGAAGAGGATGAATTTTGCAGTATGATAGATTTCCTTGTGGCACTGTTTTGGAGGAATAGTAGTTGGAACTAACTCTGGTATCCTAAAGAGTTGACCCCCAATGTAATAATGACACTACGTGGTCAATAATCATAATCAACATGAATTTTCCACATATATGGTCGGCCCAAAACAACATCACAGACATAAAGAGGGGAAACATCACATACTACTTCATCCTTGAAGGGTTGGATGCCATAGGACAGGCGACACCGCTGGCTAACACATAGATGTCGTCCATGACAAAGCCACCCGATGTTGTATGGTTGCGACGGTGGTGTTGTCGACAACCCCAAATAGTTGATGACCTTAACTAATATGAGGTTCTTCTAGCTTTCGCTATCAACAATGAAATGCAACGGGGTCCCCTTCACCCACATCTGTGAATGGAAGAGGTGCTTCCCCTCTTCAGGATCTATTGGTTCTTCTGGTTTAATTGTTACGATCGGGACAATAGTAGTGGGGTTTGCGTCGATGATATGTCTTTTTTCATTATTTTCTAGATCATATTCTGAATCAACATTCGACTCCTTGTCTTTGATCTTGTCCACCAGTGAATTTTTTGAGAGACATTCATTGGTGTTGTGCTAGGGGATTTTGTGGAAGTCGCACCACTTCCCAGTGTCATTCTTCGTCTTTCCATTACCCTTATTTTCCTGTGTCTTGGACTGGTTGTCAAGAGGTTTTTGGTTAGGGTCGTATTTATCGTGCTTTGGTTGTTGCGTATTTACAGATCCAAACTCCAATTTGTTCTGGTGCCCAAATTTCTTCTTGATTTTGACAGTATATCGATAGGCAACTCCCAGTGATGAGATATTTAGGAAAATCCATTTCAGTTTGGATGTACCTATGCAGATCCCCACGGTATTTCAAAATCATATGTCACTCAGATTCTTTGATATCTAGCTTGGTACGCAAGGTATGGAAAGTATTTTTGAACTCCGACACTGTTTGGCCCTTCTCTTGCTACAGTGTGCCCCATCTCATGTATTGGTCTTCATAGTTATCAACAGGGTAATATTGTTCTTTGACTACATCCACAAAAAAATACCAAGTGGGCTCAGCCCCATATATTCCAGATTCCTCTGTGGAAATTTGATCTTAGTAAGTTTCCCACCAATGTTTGACATGGGGGAGAGCCTCAAGGAGTGCGAAGGTGATCTTTTCCCTGTCGAGAAAATTGTGAATAGAGAAATAACCTTATAGCATATTTAACCATTTTTCTAGGGCATTTTCATCTATCTGACCTTCAAATATGGGAATATCAAAGTTAAATTGTACCTTGAAGGGAGAAGTTCCTCCAAAGTGATCGTTTGATGAAGATGTGTCTGTTTCTATTGGAAGGCATTGAAGGATGTGGGAAAAATTCTCCAGCATTTCGTCCCTCTGTCATGTGAGAGCTTGCAGTGGCTTCCCTAAACTCACACCCAACATACCTAGACCAAAATAACAAAGTACAATGATTAGAATGAATGAATTTCTCACTAAACCCAAAATTTATATATGCATGCTCTCCTTTTGACWAGTGGCAATTAAAGAACCACTCTCCTATCACTTAGGAACTTAGGATAAAATCATGACATAAGACTTAGGCTTGGGAATTAGGATTAATTTAATATATTTGGATTAGCCCCTTTCCTTAAGGCCTTATCCCCCTTTACTTAGCTCCTCTCCTTAATCCCTTAGGCCTCTTTCCCTCTTGTGGATTCCTATCCCCCCATACTCTTTTATCTGACTTGGTTTGCAGTCGTGATGTATTTTATTAATATATATGAGTGTGAATACAATTTAGAATGCTAGGCTCAACGAAATTTTAGCATACAGGCTCTCCATCCTAATATCACATAGGCGCTCTAGCTCAAAACATACATAGATTAGGACTCCAACCCAAAAAAACATATTGGCTCACCATCCTATAAAACATATGTACATATGAATTTACAAATGACGTAAGCCTAGAGGATTATATTCCCCTCCCCCTTACTTTTTCACTTTCCTCAATGCATTATATACAAATGTACAATTGAAATCCTAAAACAACTTCAAAAATATGTGCGTACTCCTCCTACATGGCATCCTCATGCTCCCACGTAGCATCTTCAGAACCATAGTAGGTCCACTGGACCTTTGCTAGTCTGATGGTGTTGTTCCTAAGAACTATGACCTTCCTATCTAATATGCACACCAGCTAGACCTAGAAGTCACCCTTGTGCTCCACCTGGATCATAGTCCAATAAATTATGTGGTTAGGATCAAGCACACATTTTTAACCAAAGACACATGAAACACATTATGAATGCACATGGATGCAGATAGTGCAAGCATGTATGCAACAAGACCAATCCTATCTAGGATTTCAAATGGTACACAATATCTTGTTGTCGGTTTTGGGTAGCTTCGCAATTTTAGTGAACTCCTTTTATGTTTCACTTTCAAGAAGACATGCTCACCCACTTTGGATTCTCTATGTGTTATGCATTTGTTCGCATAAATTTTCTACCTATCCTATGAAGTCTTTAAGTTCTTCTTTATTTTCACCATCTTCTCTTCAATTTCCCTAAACAACTCTATCCCAATGATGGCTCTATCAGCTGGGTTGTCCCAATTCACAGGTGTGTTACACTACCTGCCATACAAGGCTTCAAATGGGATCATCTTGAAAGATGCATGATACCCGTTAATATTATAAGAAAATTCAAATAGATGAATATAGTCTTCCCACTTGAAGATCTTAGCCACGGTGGCTTCCTTGTGAGTTAGCTTCATGGGAATAAAATTGGTAGGCTTTGTTAATTTATCCACCACTTGCAGAATGGAATCATGTTTCTTCATTGTTCTGGGAAGCTTGGTAACGAAGTCTATTGAAACAACTTCCCATTTCCACTCAAGAATGGGAAATGGTTGTAGCAATCTAATTAGATGTCTACGCTCAGCCTTTACTATTTTATACTCTAAACATCTTGCTATATAATTATCTACATCTTTCTTCATACTTGGCCAAAATTTTTGGATGTCTATGCTCAACCTTTACCTTTTGACACTCTAAACATATGATTATACAATCAACCACATATTTCTTCATTCCTGGCTAAAAGTATTGGCCGCTTATAGTTGCAATTATCTTATGATATCCAGGGTGTCTAGCATATGGAACATTATTCATTTCTTTTATCACCAAATTTTTCAGCTCTTGAGATTTAGGTACATACACCTTTCCCTTGTACACGAGGACTCCATCCTCCTTCAGCTCACGATCCTTAAATTTTTTATGCAATTTATGTTGCTGCAATGATTCCTTTACATGCAAATAGTGTTGATCTAAATTTGCAATTCCCAAAACTCTATCTTTTATATCATACCTATACATAATTATGGCTATAGCATGCATCTCATGCACTGATCCAGATTATTTTTGGAACGGAATAAAAGAAGATATATTACAATGAAATACACATAAATATTGCCAAAAAAAGAGAAATGCATCAGCACATGATTTCTATTAATGAAAGAAATGTATAGAGACTATAAAAATACAGAGTGCAAGACTCGCTAGAATGGTGGCATCTTTATATCCGAGAAGAGATGTGACAACTACACTCATTCACAAGAAGATGAGTACAATTAGGTTCTGAAGGCATTTTTACAATAAACATGAATGCCAAAACCCTAGATATCCAAAACCCTAACCCTAGGAGATGAAGCGCCAAAAGTCATGTGGGTCCCATTGGGGTAAGTTAGTACATCAACTTCCCGGGGTCGTAACTTTTTCATACGATCTATGTTTTAGGCATGTGATAGCCCATTGGAAAGGTATTTTTGAGAACTACAGATCCTATTGCCAAAATTTGATTTTGTCAATAGTTTGACTATGGCAAACCCAAAAAATGTTGTTTAGGGCCTCAAAACGGCCCCGGAAGTACATAAAGATATACTGAGATGAAAACTGCCAAAATATGGCAATTGGACTAGATGGGAGGCCACCAGTATCCACCTAGATGCTATGTAGGGCTTCAAGATAGCCTCAAAAGTGAAAAACCCATAATTACAAAGAAGTGTCCCCATTACAGAGAAACATGCTAATCTCAAAATTGTCAAGATGAGCTAGTTGGAATTTGGAACATGTGGGTGGTCACCAATATCCACTTGGATCAGTCCTCCCCCCTTAGGAAGAAACGCTATCCATTGTGTTGATTTATTGGGGAAGAGGCGAAAGCATTTGTTGAATCTGAATCTTGGTGAGTTGTGTGCCTTGTTGGAGAATCTGCGCTGCTTGGTCCGTGGAAGGCTGTCACAAACCTGTTGCTGGCGTGGTTAAATTTGTTCCACCAACGTGTTGTCTCTGGGATTGATGAGGCTTTGTGTAGGCACCATCGTAGGTGAAGAAAAAATATCTTCTTTCTCTTATGCAATCTTCTTCTATTGGATAGAAGGTGTTGAGGATGCAATGGTTGCAGTGGCCTTCTGTGCATCCTGTGAATAGTTTGTTAAGAGGCTAAATTTTGCAGTATGAGAGATTACCTTGTGAAACTATTTTGGTGGAATAATAGTCAGAACTACCTATGGTATCTTGTAGATTTGATCCCCCAGAGTAATAATGACACTACGGGGTTGAGACTCATAAACATCATGACGTTTCCACATATATGGTTGCCCCAAAATAACATCACATACATCAAAAGGGGAAACATCACATACTACCTCATCCTTGAAGGGTTGAATGCCATAGGACATGTGTCACTGCTGGCTAACACAGAGATCTCGTCCTTGGTGAAGCCACCTGGTGTTGTATGGTTGCAGTTGTGATGTTGTTAACAACCCTAACTGATTGACTACCTTAGCTGAGATGAGGTTCTTCTCGCTTCCACTATCAACAATGAAATGCAACAAGGTCCCCTTCACCCACATCTATGAATGGAAGACGCACTCCCCCTCTTTAGGATCTGTTGGTTCTTCTGGTTGAATTATTGCAGTCACGATAGTAGCAGTAGGGTCTGCGTCGATGATCTGTCTTTTTTCATTATTTTCTGAATCAGATTCCAAATCAGGGTTCAACTCCTTATATTTGATCTCGACCACCAATGACTATTTTGAGCGATATTCATCGGTGTTGTTCCAGGGTATTTTGCAAAAGTCGCACCACTTCCCAGTGCCATTCTTTGTCTTTTCCTTACCCTTATTCTCATGATTCTTGGAATGGTTGTCAGGAGGTTGTTGGCTAGGTATGTCTTTATTGTGATTTGGTTGTTGCGGATTTGCAGACCCAAACTCTCGTTTGTTCTAGTGCCCAAATTTTTGCTCAATTTTGACAGCATATCGATAGGAAACTCCTAGTGACGAGATGTTTAGGAAATCCATATCAGTTTGGATGTACCTATGCAGACCCCCATGGTATTTCAGAACCAGATGCCACTCAGAGTCTTTAATACCCATCTTGGTATGCAAGTTATGGAAAGTATTTGTGAACTCTGACACTGTTTGGCCCTTCTCTTTCCGTAGTGTGGTTCATCTCATGTATTGATCTTCATAGTTATCAACATGGTAATATTGTTCCTTGACCGAAACCACTAAAAAATCCCAAGTGGATTCAACCCCATATATTCCAGATTCCTCTGTGGAAATTTTCTCCCAGTAAGCTTCCCACCAATGTTTGACATGGGGGGGATCCTTGAGGAGTGCGAAGGTGATCTTTTCCCTGTCAAAAAATTGTGAATAGAGAAATAACCTTCTAGCATATTTAACCATTTTTCTAGGGCATCCACATCTATCTGACCTTCAAATATGAGAATATCAAAGTTAACTTGTACCTTGAAGGGAGAAGTTCCTCCAAAGTGGTTGTTTGATGAAGATCTGCCTATTGCTATCGGAAGGCATTGAAGGATGTCGAAAAAATTCTCCATCATTTCATCACTCTGACACACGAGAGCTTGCTCAAGCAACATGTTAATAGAATCTTTTTCTCCACCATTTTTCTTTTCTTTTTCCATGGAGGGCTTCTTGGGCATGCGAGAGAGATTTTCCTCAAGAGAGACAAGTTCGAGACCCAACTTGCTATACTCAGACCTCGTCGGGGACATGCACTAAAAAATGATCAAGAGCAGCCTGCTCTGATACCACTGATCCAGATTATTTTTGGAACGAAATGAAAGAAGAGACATTATAATGAAATACACATAAGCATTGCCAAAAACAGAGAAATACAACAATACATGATTTATATTAATGAAAGAAATGTATAGAGACTTTAAAAATATAGAGTGCAAGACTCGCTGGAATGGTGGAAACTTTATCTCTAAGAAGAGATGTGAAGGATAAGATCATTTGCAAGAAGATGAGTACAATGAAGCTATGAAGGCCTTTTTACAATAAACATGAATGCCAAAACCCTAGACATCCAAAAACCTAACCCTAGGAGATGAAGCATTGAAAGTCATGTGGGCTCCGTTGAGGTAAGTTAGTACATCAACATCCTGAGGTCGTAACTTTTGCATACGATCTCCATTTCAGGTGTGTGATAGCCTATTGGAAAGGTATTTTCGAGAACTACAGAGTATGTTGTCAAAATTTGACTCTGTCAACAATTTGACTATGGCAAGCCCCAAAAAATGTTGTTTAGGTCCTCAAAACGGTCCCGGAAGTATAGAAAGATGTACTGAGATGAAAACTACCAAAATAGGCTAGTTGGACTAGATGGCGGCCGCCAATATCCACCTAGATGTTGTGTATGGATTCAAGATATCCTCAGAAGTGCAGAACCCATAATTACAAAGAAGTGTCCCCATTACAAAGAAATGTGATGAACTGAAAATTGTCAAGATGATCCAGGCGGAATTTGGAACAGGTGGGTGGCCATCAATATCCACCTAGATCATGCACCCTCCTGTTGACTGCGTCATTTACTTTATAAAAATGGGCATGTCAAAAAGAACAATGAGAAAATGTTTTCCCATGGTAGCCTTGTAAGGTAGAGAAATAGCCATGAAGATAAGTATTGAATTATGATTGCATATTTATTTTTAAATGAATGCTTATATTATGGAGTTGAGAACTTTTATTAATAAGATAATTGATACATGATAATATCCATAACATGTATTTTTTCTTGATGGTTATTATAGGAATAGTTTAAAAATGAAGACATGAATTGAGTATTTGGAAATAAGAACACCAAGGATGGTGTATTTCAAAGGAAAAAATGATGCAATACCACCTACAACCAAAGAGTATATTGGAAACAAGAAGGACACAATGCTTAGGAACAAAGTCATGGTACAAGCAAAGGTCTAGTGGAGTTGGAGGATGCAATGTGGAAGGAATACCCACATTGGTTTTAAAACTTTGATGTAAGAATTGTATATATGTGTACACCTATATGGTGATGTGCACTAAGGATAGTGAAACAATAATGGGGAGGGGAATGTAACACCCCGATTTTGATCCCCATATATGTAATGTAATTTAAATATGTGAATTAGGCCATGAGATGAATAGTATGGTCGAGGGCCAAGTAATGTAAATAATGTACATTAAATTTATTAATAAAAATACATTGATGGTTGTGAGATGAGAGGGACTAAAATGATGGGGGGATATGACTCCATTAGAGAGGAATGGGAGGGGCATAAGGGGGGGGAAGAGCTTGGAAATAACATATCTTATTGTAACCCCATATTGATGTCCAAGTATATAGCCCCCCATATTGGTATCCGAGTATATAATGCACTAAGGACAATGAAAAACTGAGGGAGAGGGGAATGTAATTACCCCAGTTTGACCCCAGTTGTAAATGTATATGTACATATGTTTTATATAGAATGGTGATCCAATATGTTTTTTTGGGTTGGAGTGCATGTTTATGTATGTTTTAGGCTAGAGTGCATGTGTGATTCTAGGTTGGAGAGCTTATATGCTAAAATTCCAGTGAGCCTAGCATTGCACATTCTAATAAAACTCATATATATCAATAAAATGCATCACAGTTGCAGACCAAGTCAGATAAAAGAGTGTGGGGGGCTAGAAAAAATAATAAGAAAATATGAGACCATAGTTCTTCTCTCCAAACATCCTCCATGTAAACAAAGGGATAAAACAATGGCCATGCAATCAACTCCGGCTTCTTCGTTTCCAACTTCGGTGTTTATTGTGGATACTGATGGAATCACATCAAATTATATACATGATGATCCCATCATTTATCCACAACAACCAACTAATCCCACCCATGCTAAAATTATCTCTCCTATATCACATCCATTTTCAACAACATAAATTCTCCAGGATGTTGTCCATCTGAGTTTGTGAGTTCTCCAATGCATTGCTCATCTAATATTTTCAATGATGATGATGATCTTATTAATGATCAACATCAATATGAATTACCAACTACTACACATTGGACATGTAAATTATTCAGTGTGCTTATAGGATGTGTGTGGCAGTGGGAACTACATGCATTTTTTAAACCAACTATACATACATCTACCAATGCCACTCAAAATATGGGAATCTCATGAACTATACTACCAACCCTAAGCTTTCTCATTTTGTAACTACTTTCTATAGTAAAAATATTTTTAAAACTAGCATACTTAAATTAATTGAAGAACTCGGTCCTAATTAGCTTCTCAATTAGCTACTCACTAAAGTTGTTTGATGATTTCAATAATTTTCTAGTAAACATATTAAAAAATAACATACTTGAATTAATTAAAGAAACCAACCCCACTTAGCACTTAGCTTCTCAATCCATTGCTCACTCAAGTTGTTTTTGATGATTTCAATTCGATTTTCAATGCTTTTCAATTTTTGATGATCAATTGATTAGTTCCCTCTTCACAAGTTATTTCATGATTTTAATTTTGTTAGATATAGTTTCTTATATTTATTGTATTATTTTTTTCTAAATAACATACATATATCTATGAATACAATACACACACTTTTTAACTTTAGATTAGGGTTAATATTGTGTATTTTTTATTTACTTACTATTTTATAATTTTATATAATTGCACATCTCCCTTGTATTGAGTTGTAACCAGTATAGATCCATCTTAAACCTGGATCTATCAAGCATTGAGAGGGATGAAAATTTTCAAGTATTAATTCATTCACATCAAATGATAATAAAAAAAATTACACCTTAAGAAATTTGATCCCTTTGGATGCTTCATAGATCTTGGTTGAAGATGGATATATGTTGGTTTAATATTTTAGATGTTTTCATGTACATATGTACGATATGTTTAGGGCATTGTCTAAAAGTTATAGTTTTTGGCCTTTTTCACTAAAATCCAACCATATAAATCTAGGTGAAATTTTCTTTTCTTTTTGTTGTGTAAATTGCATGTTTGAATGCATAAGGACACTAGGATTATACAGACTCAACCACTCAAATCTACAATTCCAACAATTGCTAGTAGAATTTCTGACAAAATTGATTGGATATGCCTAGAAAAGAGCAACGTTTTCATATGTTTAGATGTTTTCATATACATATGTACGATTTATGCATATTTATTTATTTGTTTTACATCATGTACATGACAACATCTCTCCCATACACCTGGCTACTCTATGTGCAAAAAGAATATGTCAATGCAATGAAAGTCATTTGTTTATTTATTTGATCTTCCAATATAATACCCCACCTATATTTATGGGATATTAATTCCCAAATTTAAAATAATACTTGACATGTTGAAGAGATTGGTTCATGATGTAATTTGTAGCCACCAAAATCACTTTTTATATTACTATGTATCTCTTTAGTCTTTCATACAACCTAATTATAAAAGAGTTTAATATAATTGTATAAAAAATTATCCAAATTGTTTTGATATTAATATTCATTTTTCTTATATTATTATCCAAATCTCTTATTCTTTCATGCAATCCAATTATAAAAGAGTTTAATATAATCATATCAAAGATTTTCATTATTTATTTTTAAGTTTTTCTTATACTCATTAAGAAGTCAACATGTTACTTGTGGAAATTAAACTTAGATAGAAAAGATAACAATTACTCCTCCAACCACCTAAATGAAACATAATTAATATTCATTCATTTCATACTAAAAAAACTTAACAAACATTATTAAATTACAAACCCTACTTCATAATATCACAATACTTAACAAGATTAATACTTCCTTTCATACTCATAAAACTTCATTCTATTTTAATAAAAACTTAACAAACGTTATTAAATTACAAACTCTACCTAGTAATATCACAACACTTAACAAGATTATTAACAAACATTATCAAATTACAAACACTACCTTGTAATATCACAATACTTAACAAGATTATTACTACTGAGATTAATAAAAATGGTTTTTAAGATTTTTGTTGGAATATGTTGAAGAAAAACATATAAAAAATTGACAAAACTAAAAAAATTAGACATAGCTTTAGGTTATTAGAAAAATACTTTTTAAGTTCGACATGGATTTAGATTTAGAGATTTTCTTTGGATGCGTGGAAGAACTATGTCTTTGGAACTTTCACAGCTTGGAGCTTTATAAAGAAAACAATTTTTGGATAATTTGGATGTTCCATATGGCTATGAAGTGAAGTTTCTAAAAGGAATAATCTAATCTTATATTAAAAATATCATGTTTATGGATGTAGATTTGAAATAAATTAAGGAGAAACTTAAGGATTAATCATAGATTTATCATGATTCAACTTAGATGAAAAGATGCTCATATAGATCCACAAAAAATTAATAAAAATAAATAAATTAATAATTAAAATCACTTGTCCACCAAAAATTAATAAGAATAAATAAATTAATAATTAAGATCACTCTTTATAATAGTTGTAATTACTAAGATATCAACCTAAAAACGTAAACATATGCAAAATTAAAACTAACTTAAGAAAAACCATGCAAAAATTAAAACTAAGTTAGAAGAAGTCCATTATCCATAAAAGATCAAACTTTTCATCTTTGCAAACTGTATTCATCTCATGAAGGGGAATGATAATGTCCATGTCTTGTTACAAGTTACAAATNTAAATAAATTTATTTTTTAGATTATACTTTTAACATTTTAAAATAGTTTTGAATCCCGTAAAAAGAGTACATCGAGTTGTTTTACCTTGGGGTCTACCATGGTTTCCTGGTGCAACAAGAAACAAAGCTCTGTGGCCCTGATTACCGCAGAAGCAGAGTATACAACATTAAGTGTGGTAGTTCACGAAGCAGCGTGGCTTCACAAGCTTCTGACAGATTTATTTGATCATGAGATGGATCCTACTATTATTCATTGTGATAACTAGAGTTGTGTGAAGCTCTCTGAAAATCCTATGTTTCATGATAGATCGAAACACATTGAGATAAAATTTCATTATATCAGAGACATGGTGTAGAGGAAAGCAGTAGACGTGCGGTATCTTTCTACACATGAGTAGATTGCAGATATCATCACCAAACCGCTTGCCAAGACGAAGTTTGAGTACTTTCGTGAGAGACTAGCTTGGTGAAGAATACCTTCCTAGCTGAGAGGGAATGTTGATGACTACAACCAAGAAGGAGTTTGAGTACTTTTGTGCAAGACTTGGCCTGATGGAGAATGGCTCCCTAGCTGAGAGGGCGTGTTGATGATTACAATTGTGTGAGACATCCTCTAAGACACATATTGAGTGAGTCAGCCTGAGAGAGAGCCCATGAGTTAGGTGTGCCCATGAGATGGGTGTGTTGTTCCTCTCTGAGACGAAGAAGGAACGTTGTGTGCCCCTGTGTGGGGTGAGGAATCCCATGAGTTGGGTGTGCCCATGAGATGGGTGTGTGGTTCCTCTTTGAGACGGAGATGGAACGTTGTGTGCCCTTGTGCAT
>JASDQU010227904.1:0-16941 GCA_032191745.1 Picea mariana | reverse complement strand
ACTTCAAAGGGTCCATAATACCGAGGTTCCAACTTGGCACTTGCTCCCATTCTCAGAGAACTCTTCCTGGGGATAACCCTGAGATAGACATGATCTCCGGCCTTGAACTCTCGGGGAGTTCTCTTTCTGTCGATGTAACTTTTCTGTCGATCCTGAGAAACTTTCAAATTTTGCTTTATCTGCACCACTTGTTGTTCCATTTATTTCAACATGTTGAGTCCGATTGTAATTCTGTCCACTGGATTACTCCAGTTGATTGGGATCTTGCACTATCTACCATAGAGGGCTTCAAAGGGGCTCATCTTTAAGGATTCCTGATAACCGTTATTGTAGGCAAACTCTTCCAATGGTAGGTAGTCTTCCCACTTCTTAGGCTGATGCATTATGTGCATCCTTAGCATTTCCTCTACTATTTGGTTTACTCTTTCTGTTTTCCCATCAGTTTGAGGGTGATAGGTTGTTCTGAATAACAATTTAGTCTCGAAACCGGCCATTAGGGATTTCCAAAAGTTTGAAGTGAATTTGGTATCTTTGTCAGATACAATCTCCTTGGGCATGCCATGCAGTATGAATATCCCCTTTATGAAGATGTTGGCAATATCTATTGCCTTGCAAGTTGAATTGACAGGGATGAAATGGGCGGACTTACTCAGTTTGTCCACCACGACCATGATGGCATCATTTTGCTTGGTCAACTTTGTTAATCCGATAATGAAATCCATGGAGATGGTTTCCCATTTCCATTCTTGAATCGATAGGGGTTGTAATAATCCTGCTGGATGTCGATGCTCTGCCTTAACTTGCTAGCATTCTAGGAACTTATCTAGATAGTTAGATATGTCTTTCTTTAACCCCAACCAGTAGAATTGTTTCCTAGTGGTTGTGATCATCTTCTGATATCCCTGGTGACCAATATATGGTCTCTTATGCAGTTCATCCATTATGAACCTCTTCAAGTTGTCACAGTTCGGAATATACAATATTTTCCTGTAAGTCAATAGCCCTTCCTCGAGCATTTGGTAGCCTTCATACTCTGGTCCTGCAAGTTATTGCCTTAGGTATGAAGTCACGGTTTTAAATAATGCATATGTCTCTTGTGAATTTAAGATTCTCTCCCTGACGTCCGTTTTGTAGGTTCTTACTACTGCTAGATGAATCATTTTTATACTTCTTCTAAGGTCATCGACCACCCTATTTTCCTTTCCTTTTATATGTTTGATTTTGAAGTTGAATTCACTTAGGAGAGCCATCCACCTCGCTTGCCTGGAATTGAGTTTTGGTTGATCAAATAGGTGTCTCCATCCACAATGATCTGTCATAAGAACAAATCTTCTACCCAGGATATAGTGTCTCCACATTTTTAAAGCATGTACTATGGCAGCCAACTCTAGGTCGTGGGTCACATAATTGATCACATGTTCATTTAATTTTCGGGACATATGGCATATTACATGTCCTCCTTGCATAAGGAACACTCTGAGCCCTTCCTTACAAGCATCTGTACACACAAGGAAATCATCATACGGGTCTACAATCTTTAGCATGAGTGCATGGGTCAGAAGGTACTTTAGTTCATGAAATATTTCTTCACATTTTGATGTCCAAATGAATTTAACCCCCTTTTTTTGAAGGGCAGTAATTGGACAGCCGATCCTAGAAAAACCTTTTATGAATATTCTATAGTACCCTGCTAAGCCCATAAAGGACCTAATATCATATACATCTTTCGGGGTAAGCCATTCCATAATGGATCTAATCTTGTCAGGGTCTACTGCCACCCCTTCCTTAGATATGGCATGGCCTAAGTAGTGTACCTTCTTCTGAAAGAAATCACACTTGCTAAACTTAGTGTAGAGCTGGTTTTCCCTCAGTACTTGAAGTACGAATCTAAGATGTTCTTCATGCTCCTCCCTATTCTTGGAGTAGATTAGGATATCATCAATGAAAACCAATACAAATTTTTCTAGAAATTTGTTGAGTACATTATTCATCAAGCACATAAAAGTGGTCGGGGCGTTGGTTAACCCAAATGGAACCACCACAAATTCGTAGTAACCATACCTCGTCCTGAAGGTTGTTTTGTGGATGTCTTCATCCTTAATCTAGACTTGATGGTAGCCAGATCTTAGGTCGATATTTGAGAAGATGGATGCACCTCCCAATTGGTCGAACATGTCATCGATTCTTGGTAAGGGGTACTTGTTCTTTATGGTTTCCTTATTGAGTTGTTTGTAATCTATGCACAGTCGGAGTGTGCCATCTTTATTTTTCACAAACAGGATGGGCGCTCCCCATGGAGATACACTAGGTTGGATGTAGCCTTTTTCCATCATCTCCTTTAGTTGTAGCTTGAGCTCGACAAGCTCTGGAATGCTCATTCTGTATGGCATTCTATATGATGGTGTCGCTCCCAGTGTAAGTTCTATTGAGAAGTCAATATCCGGCCTTCTCAGAGGTAGACCGACTACTTCTTCTGGAAATACATCCTTGTATTCTCTTAATATGGGGTGGTCCTATAGGTTTGGTTTGTCATCTTCAAAGGATTACAACACCTATATTGCATATAAGGAACACCCTTTTCTTCAATACTTCTTCATTTGAAGGGCCGATATTTGTCTTACTAAGATAGGATTCTGTATCCCTTGGAGGGTCATCTTTCTCCCTTCTTCATTTACACATTCTAAAGTTTTATGATAACAATCCATTTTAGTTTTATGACCATCCAACCAGTCCATACTAATCAACAAGTCATAAAATACCAAGGGAAGTATGTTAAGGGTCGCTTGGGTGGGCAATCCACCCATGATGAATTGGCAGGCTGGTATAGCCTCTTCCACCTTTATTTTGGTCCCAGTGGCTAGTTGTACCAACCATGGTTTAGCATGTCTAATTAGTTGCAGTTCACACTTATCGACAGTCTGAGGGGATACATAACTCAAATTAGAACCTGGGTCAACTAAAATAGAAATTGGGTGGTTGGCGATAATACCTTCTAGCTCCACTACTGACGCTTGGTGGTCGACTTGATTATTGTCCAGGGCTGCATAGATTCGTGGCATGATCCTAGCCACATCATTGATGGTGGTAGGTTCTTGGATATTGTAGATCCCCTTATTGTTTTGTTGTATGTGTGGGCAGTCCCTCAATCTATGATTTTTTCCACAACCCCAGCATTTTAAGGGTTCCTTCTTTAGGTGATCTGTCTTTGTTGGGACTGTCTAAAAAGGTTTATTTCCACTTTGAGAGGGGAAATTTTTCTTATATACACTTCTAGAAGGAAGGATCCCCCTTGAATATTTTCCATAGTTCTTAAATCTTGAGTTAAACCTTTTCTTCTGGAATCCCAAACTATTCTTTTTCTTCCAGTCCTCATGGGGTCTTGTATTTCTCCTAAACTGTTCATAAAAATACCTTGCCTTTCGAATAGTTTCCTCTAGGGTCCTTGGCTCGTCAAAATCAATATTGTTCTGATAGTCCTTAGGTAGCCCACTGATAAATAGTTGCAGCTTGGTATTTTCTACTTTTATGTAGGGCACGTACCTCAGCAAATCGAGGAATCTTCTAGAGTGAGTTGCCCCAGCTTGAGTTCATAGAATTCTTTAGTCTTTTCATCGAAATATTTTTCCGACAGATACTTATTCCTGAAGTATTTTTCAAATTGTTCCCAAGATAGGTATTCTTCATGAATCCATTTCACATTCTTAAGGTCTTCCCACCAAATGGAAGCCTTTCCATTCAGGTTGAAACTGGCTACTCAGGCCTTCAAATTTTTTGAGAAGTCATGGACTCTAAAATACTTCTTTAGTCCAAGAATCTAGGCCTCTGCTTCCTCTCCCCTCTTTATCTCACTGTTGAAAGAGGGTGGTTTGTCCTTCTTGAATTATTTGAGATTATAATTTTTGAAATGGTTTCGTTTCTTCCGTTTTCTTCGAGAATGTGGACTAGTCATGCTACTAGAAGATCCCTCTGAGTCGCCAGTTTCATTTCCATAGGAATCATTCGACGCTTGTCCCCTATCTCCAAGATGGAACCTTATTGAGGTTATCTTCCCAACGTGGCCACTTAAAAGACCATGTTTCTGTATTTCGGGTGGACTTTGACTCCTCTTTGTCTGTCGTCGGTCCACATGACTAGTGTTAGGTTCATGCTACAGTTGCCTTTGTATGTCAGATAAAATCTACAACAAGATTACATTAATTTTTGTTTGCTTCTCTTGCTCTTTTATCAACCTCTCGTNTCGTTGTCGACCTTGCAACTTTGTTATTCGGACATGAGACTCCTCACAGTCTCAGCTAGATCTAGAGGGGTCTCTACCACCCTCCTTTCGTCAGAATCTACATCTCTATTGTGGGATCCATCCCCCACTTCGTTCCATGTCACCATTCTATACATTTGTAGTTCTCCATGGTTGATCATCCGCTTGCATGTAGAAAAACACTTATTGTTAGCTAACATTACATTCGTTTATAACCAACACATAACTCATATTTCTTAAATGCATACACACAGTAGAAATGCATACACACACAACAATAAGTTGTCATTATTTCTATAATAAGGGCTTAACCAACCTTTTTAGGAATGGATTAAGGTAATATGTCGCCTTTTAATGTGCTCGTCCATGAGCCCAAACAGGCCGAGTGTTGTAACCATTATCTGATAACAATTTGTCACCCACCCACGATGACATAATAAAATTTCTTCCTTTTCTCAAGGGACAGAATCCACGAATTCTTACAGAGGCCTAGTGCAGGCTATCTCTTCCCTTATCCTCCTCCATGTGATCAGTACCCGCGACCATAGGCTTAGTTTAAATGACACGTCGCATTTCACAACATTGGGACTTCCAATGCAAGGCATCCCAACCTCTCCATCTCCTCCAAGTCCTGAAACCGGTTAAGGAGCCTAGAATAAGCTAGCCCTCTCACCTATGATCATGGTGTGACCTTCCTCCACACGACCACGATGTTGTGACCACAGCCTACAACCATAGGTTATTTCACGTTTCACAATTTCGAGGTTAGTGGTGTAATGCAAGCCCAACACCCCAACCACCGAAACCCTGAATCCCGATTCCTCTCCGAGGATAGATCCGATGGTCTTTCACCCTTCTCAATCGATGACGTATATTGTTTCATGGTTTTGAGAGTCGAGACTTCATGTCCCTTGAATTCTCATTCCTTCGAACTCTCGGGTCCCAAAATACCAATCCCCGAGTTAGACCCTTAGCCAACTGCTAGCGCCTGCCTCCTTCTTCTACCACATGATCCTATCCTGTTACCTAGGGCCAATCCAATGAGCACATCGAGGTTTCGTATGTCAGGATTTCACGACTTATGAAACCAAGAGGTCCTACCCTTTGGTCTCTCGGAAGCCGAAACGTTGAAACTCATCCATGCTAGATCGACGGTCCTCGTTGTCCCCTGGTCAATGGCCCATGTTCCTCCATCTGCTGAGTTGAGATTTCTCGACTCGACACTTTGTGAATGTTCTTCTCTCGAACCCCCGACTCCCGAAATGTCAAAATCTCCTTCTGGACGATCAACGGTCCAGATCACTTCTGGATCAACGACCCTGATTACGTCGCGATTTCACGAATCGTGAGTTTGTGCGGTCCTATCCTTGTCCACTCCAAGTTGCGAGTCAGCGAAATGTTGCCCGACTACCATGTGTCCCTGCCTGATAAACGACCCTGATTAAATCGGGGCTTTCAGGACTGTGATGAGTTCACTCTCCCGCCTACTCAGGGTTACAATCGACGGTCAAGGTGGCTCCCGATGGATCTTGGGATCTACGGTCCTAATTCCATTGCTACTTGAGAAGACTGAAGGATTCGAGCCATTAACATCCGTGATCCTCCTCTAGATCCATTGGTCCTAACTAACCCTGGATACTTCCAAAAGGATCTCGTCCATTCGTTTACCAAAACAAAAGGATGATCCCTTTCGATAAGTGGACTCGCTATCCTTCTCTTAATTTGGGTAACGAAATTCAGTTTATCGGAGCTTCAAACTCCCATGGCTCTGAAAAATTCTAGGGCTAACTCCTTCTTGCACAGGGTTTCTAAACCCAAATCACATGAACCTTCAGATGGTTCCTGGGAAATTATCCCAAATCTTAGTCAGGTTTTTGGATAAGGGCTTGGGTGCTTCTCAAAATCTCTAGGCTACTGACCTGAATGAAGTGCCATACTAACTCTCCGAGCTATGAGCTATGACTCTGGGGTAGGGAAATATCATGGGTATACTGTAGTGGTAGCCATACCAAGGAGCTTACCCCATCTCTGAGACATGAAGCAATTCCCTGGGGAAGGTGCCTTCGAGGGATCAAACCAAAACACCAGAAGATTTCAGAAAGATGGTTCGATTCTCAGTGGGACAGGCTCAGGTTCTGGACTTACTCATTTTATACAGAGACCAACTGTCGCATATAAGTGTACACATGCACTCCTTAATTCCAATCTAAATTACCAGGAAACCATAGCAGACAGAAACCATTTATGGGCGTTTAAACATGAGCATGTATCCATAATATTCAATTCAAAATACAAGGCATAAAACACTTATCAGAACTACAGGGCGTGATGCGAATGCTGATATGGGTGCTCGTTTCCACCCAACCATAGGCTCAGTCACTCCCAATGGATTTATCACTGGCCACCCCCGAGCTTAGACCACGATGCTCTGAGATTCAATCTCTTACTTCCAGCTCACTGGAAGTTGGGGACGAAGGTTACTCTCCTTCTCCCAGTACAGGAATAGATGAGGACGAAGGTTACTCTCCTTCTCTTGGCTTTGTCTCTATCCCCTGTGATCAGAACTCTTTTTTTTTTCTTTCCCATTCTTTCTCAAACCCAAGAGCGCTTCTCTCATCCCTACACTCTTCGTCCATTGCCCCTTTGTCTACATGTTTTCTTTCTTGCCTCCCTCAACAAGGTTACGTGTGGCTCGAATCTCCCCATCTGTGGTCAGGTTCAGAATACCTCTGAAGGGAAGTTTTCCCCATCCCTCATTAACTCTTGAGAAGGCCCTTCCCACCTACCATCTTGGTGGGAATTCATTCCTAGGAGAGGATTGTTCTGATCTGAGCAATATTAACTCCATCATGGTACTGGTTCAGTGGAGGTTAACGCAACCGTTCTGGGTCCCCTCCACCACCTTTTCATTTGCAATCATGGACTCTCTTAGCACACCCCCTTATAAACAGTCATGCAACACATGACATTTTCTATTACAATAATCAATATTTACATTCATCAACCTTCTACACAAGGTCCATCAAGTCAAGAATTCACACTTTTAAGTTTTCCATAGTTCCTTGGTCCATATAGTTATATTTACAGACTGGGGGAAACAGGGTGTTACAATATCTTTGTTCCATAAAGAGAGTGAGAGAATCTCATTTGGGAAGCTCACTACAGTTGGGTGGCAAGACACTTCGGTGTAGAAAAGACAGTGGTAGTGTTGTAACAACATTTCTATTGGTTGAAACTCTGACAGGATGTCATCAATCATATCAGGCCCTGCACGGCCTACGCCATTTCCAAACCGACCATTAAGAAACAAGTCATGTACACCCCTCTTCCTACTCCCTAGAGGCCCTGGGAATCCATCTCGATGGACTACATACCATTCCTTCCTTCAACCAAGCAGGGAAATCATTGTATTTTTGTGGTTTTTGATCGATTTTCCAAGATGGAAATTTTGGTCGCCTGCAAGAAGAGCATCATAACAAAGGCCATTGCCAAGCTCTTATTTCATCGAGTATGGGTACATTTTGGGATACACAAACCATAATCTCTGATTAGGATAGTCGGTTCCTCAACACATTATCATCGAGCCTTTGGTCATGACTAGACACCAAGCTCACCAAATCCATGACCTTCCACCCACAAACGGATGGCCAAATTGAGGTCATCAACAAGATGATAGTTCATATATTACGCATGTAAAATTCCAAGAATCTATGCACATGGGATGAGTGTATTAAATATGTCCAATACAGTTACAAAATATCCATACATATCTCAACCAACCACATCCCATTTCAGGTGGGGTTGGTATTTCAACCATTGGGTTCCATGGATGTTTCACTACCCCTTGTGTCCTCATAGAAAGAATGATCCCATGCTCAAACTGAAGCTGAAAAATTCACGCAGTTCATTGAATCCATCCAAGACATCCACCAATAGGTTCAGGATATTTTGCAGAAGTCCAATGCCAAGTACAAATAGATCCATGATCAACATCGGGTGCCACAAAAGTTTTAGATGGGAGATAAATTTTGGTTGCACTTGTAGAAAGAACGCCTTACAGGACCCCTTCAGAAGATTCTTCCACTCTTTTATGGAACTTACACCATAACCAAGGATGTGGGTGACACTGATTTTGAGCTCAACATTCCCCCCTTCCTTGGCTTCAACCCAATATTTAATGTGGACCTCTTTCAACCAACTTTCCACCCTTATTGGACACCTCAGAGATAACAGAACATTTGACACCGACAGAGCTCAACCTTGAATACATGGAACAGGAAACCACTGATCATATCATGGACACATAGGTCAAGGGAAATCACCAACATAAGCTTCAGCTTTATTGAGTTTCCAAAGTGGGGAAGATCCTGCACCAAGGCAAGTGGCTGACCCAGGGCCAAATTCAGCGGAAATTTCCTCATCTGATGAGGGGAATCAACGCAATGGAGACAATTTATTCCTAAGGAGGGAGGATTTATCCATATGGATATCATTGGCCACCCATGTCTTTCAACTGGTTCACATACAACTTTCATCTTGGTAGTTTTTTTTTATCTTTTCGGGTCCTAAACTTCTGGGGCCATTTTGAGGCCCTAAACAATGTTTTTTGGGCCTGCCACAATCACACTGTAGATGGAGTCAAAGTGTGACGAAATAATGTGTATTCCTTGGATATACCTTTCCAATGCACTATCGTGCAACTAAAACAAAGATTATGTGCAAATGTTACAACCCTAAGAAGTTGATGTACCAACTTACCCCATTGGGGCCCACATGACTTTTGGCATTTTATCTCCTAGGGTTAGGTTTTTGGATGTCTAGGGTTATCTGTTTACTTATTGATGCTAAAAATGCATGGAGACCTCATTGTAATGTTCTCATACGAATGCGTGTAGCCGCCACATCTCTTCTCATAGATTAGCTACCACCATTCGAGAAAGATTGTTTTTATTCTGCATTTAACAATTTTAGCAGATTTCTTTATTGAATAGAAATTAATTTCCACCGTATCTCTTTTATTGTTCTTTGTATATCTGTATTAATGTTATAGATCTGTGTTTCATTTCGTTCCTCTCATAAATTCAGATCAATGGTCCTCAAGAAGGAAGGCACTTGGAACATGTGTCCTGATTTTTGTGCCCTCAACAAACTTACCATTAAGGACAAATTTCCCATTCTTGTCATAGATCACCTTCTGGATGAACCCAATGGGGCTCAATTATTTACTAAAATTGACCTATGTTCTTGCTATCACTATATATGTATGAAAGAGGAAGACATTTCCAAGACTTCATTTCGCACTCATGAGGGTCATTATGTGTTCTTGGTCACACCCTTTGGTCTTTATAATGCTCCCTCCAATTTTCAAAGCCTCACGAATCATATGTTTCATCCTCTCCTCTATCACTTTTGTCATTTTTCTTTGATAATATTCCCAACTACAGTAAAACTTGGGAAGCTCATGTCACCCATGTGGATCAATTTCTCCATCTCCTCTCAAAGAAAAAACTCTTTCTCAAATAGTCTAAATGTTCCTTTGGCACCTATTAAGTCGAGTACCTAGGTCATATTGTTGGCAAGGATGGTGTAAGGGTGAATCCTAAGAAAATTGAAGCTATGTAGAATTGGCCTTGTCCTAAAACTCTTAAATTTTTGCATGTTTTCCTGGGTTTAACGGGATATTATCACAAGTTTGTTCAGAATTTTGAAAAAATTGTAGCTCCCCTCACAACTCTCCTTAAAAAGAATTCTTTCAGTTGGGCTCTAGCAGCCAACCAATCCTTCCAATATTTTAAAGAAGCTATGTGCACTAATTCTATCCTAGCACTACCTGACTTAACCAAGACCTTTGTTTTGGAATGTGATGCATCAAGGAGAGGCATTAGGGTAGTCCTCATGCAATATGGGTGACCTTTGGTTTTCACTAGAAAATATTTTTCGGAGCGATATTTGGGCCAATCAATCTATGAGAAGGAAATGATATCTATTTTTCATGTAGTGGATCTCTGACACCCTTATCTATTGGGGTAACGCTTCCAAATTAAAATGGATCATCAAAGCCTCAAGTATTTCCTGGAACAACAAATTTCATCCCCGGAGGAACAAAATTGGGTGACCAAGTTGTTTGGGTATGATTATGAGATAATATACAATAAAGGAAAAGAAAATGTGGTGGCTGATTCCCTTTCCCAACAATATGAAGAAGAAGGGTCCCTCTTTTCCCTCTCATTCATTGTCATGGATTGGCTACAGGTTGTTCTCCAAGAATGGTGGAAAGACCCCAAACTTTCTATCCTAATCCAAAAACTACAACAAGATCCTCAAGATTCTCTAGGGTACTCTTGGAACAATGAAGAGCTTCACTATAAAGGTCGCCTATATTTAAGATAATAGTCGACCCTTAAATCCACAATGATCTCTAAGTTTCATGCTTCACCTACAACTCGGAATTCAAGTTTTTCAAAACCTTATGAATGGGTCAAACATTCTTTTTTGGGGGATGGTATGAAACAAGACATCCACACTGTTTTGGCCGAATGTGATACATGCCAACTTCGTAAGGGAAAGATTGTCAAAACTCAAGAAACCCTCCAACCGCTTCTTCTTCCACCTACTATATGGATGGATATTTCTATGGATTTCATTGTTGGCTTACCTAAATCATGAAATAAGTCATTCATCATGGTGGTCGCAGATCATCTTTCCAAATATGTTCATTTATGTGTTCTTCAACACATGTTCATAGCCTCCACAATGGCTCAAGTTTTTATGGATAATATCTTCAAAATCCATGGAATGCCTCATTTTATTGTTTCGAACCATCATCCAACTTTTACTAGCAATTTCTAGCAAAAATTATTCAAGCTACAAGGAACCCAATTACATCTTAGCACCACCTATTGTCCCCAAAATAATGGCCAAACTGAAAAAGTTAACAAGTGTTTGGAAACATATTTGAGGTGTTTTGTGTCAGACAAACAAAATCAGTGGGTCAATGGTTACCCCTAGTTGAATGGTGGTACAACACCTCTTAAAATACTACCACTTACATGACTCACTTTGTAGCAGTCTACAGACAAAGGCCACCATTAGTTATCCCATAAATTCTAGGTGTCTCCAAGGTTCAGGAGGTTGACCACAATTTGATAGTCCTTGTGACCATTCTCCATACCCTTAGAAAAAATATCATGGCTCATAACCTTATGAAGAAACAGGAATATCAGGGTCGTTCTGAATGTCAATTTGTTGAAGGGGACCATGTGTTTTTCCATCTACAATCGTACAAACAAAATTCACTCAAATCCCAACACTGTTAGGAAATCTCCCCCAAATTTATGGTCCTTATACTATTCTCAAACAAGTGGGGCTAGTGGCCTAGCAGTTAGTCTTTCCCAATCACTCTAAGCTACATCTTGTTTTTTGTGTCTCATGCCTGAAGAAAGTGATTGGCACTAAGTTCCAGACCTAGAACAGTATACCAGAGTTGGATGAAAAATGTTCCATTTGGTTGCATCCACAAGAAATATTAGACCAACCTGAGAGTCATCTTTGATCCAGGTGGATATTGGTGGCCTTCCACCTATTCCAACTGGCTCCTCTTGTCCATTTTTAGTTCAACATGTTCTTCTGTACTTCTTTGTAATTGTGGGTTCTACACTTCTAGGTATGTCTCAATAGATACATATCTTCCAGGTGGATATTGGTGGCCTCTCACCAAATCCAACTGGATTATTTTGTATGTTTTCTTGTCAGCACATATTTTTATACTTCCAGGTCTGTTTTGGAGCCCTAAACAGTGTTTGTTTCGATATCCACAGTAAAATTGTAGACAAAGTCAGAGTTTGATGACATAATGTGTATTTCTCTTAAATACCTTTCTAATGGGCTATCACGTGCCTAAAACAGAGGTCATATGCAAAAGTTATGACCCCGGAAAGTTGAGTTACCAACTTACCCATAGGGTCCCACATGCATTTTGGCGTTTCACCTCTTAGGGTTAGGTTTTTGGATGTCTAGGATTTTGGAATTCATGAGTAATATAAAAAAGGGATCTAGAGCCTCATTGTAATCATTCTTCTCAGACGGATGCACGTAGCAGCCACATCTCTTCTTAGAGATAGCTACCAACATTCGAGCAAGTGTTTTAGTTCTACAATTTTACAGTTTCAACCTATTTCATTTATTCAATAGAAGTTATCGTTCATTGGATATCTGTGTTATTCTCCATATCTCTGTGTTTATTGTATTCATTCTGTTAATCAGTTTGTTCCGCTCCTAAATCTAGATCAGTCTTCATAAGCACACCATCAAGGAAGTTTTAGTTCAATGGAAGGATACTCCACCAGAAGAAACCACGTGGGAGATGGCTAATGTTTTGCATCAATTTTGTTATCTCAAGCCTCAAAGACAAGGGTATTTTTCAAGGGGTAGGGCATGTTAGGGACCTAACCTCTCTAACCCCTCACAAAGGTAGAATAATATATTTCCATGTAATAAAGGTCAATATTAATAAATAAGGCCTAGTTAATAATGTAAATAGGTCTAATGTAAGAATACTTAATCGAAGCTTCCACTTCTAGAAAGATATTCCTCTAGATGTTTCTTTTAAAGATAGATTTAGTATAAATAGGAGTATAAGGAATGATAAATATTTTTCTTGAGAATTATTGTAATAGAACGCTACTCTACTAGAGGTTTCCCCCTCAAATAGGCAAGTAAACATTGCTTTCTATTAATAAATGTTTCATTATGGTGTTGTGGTTCTCTACATTTTGTTGTTTCGTTGGTATTTTCTATAATATTTATGTTTTCTTCTTAATATAATGGATTTCACACCTAACATTTCTACTTAGAAGATAGTAAGAATTCCCCTACAATAGATTGAGCCTTGGGATCACAATCTCTTTCATCTCACCTAATGAGAGTGCCTTTTAGTTTGAATGATAAGAAAACATGAATGGGTTATAGGGTAGATCACTCACTTAAATATTACTAGAAATATCGACTTGATAGATAGATAGATATTATCTTAAAATATCCATGAGATCAGAGATATGAGGCACATAGAGTTACAACTTGAGGCAATTCATATTTATAGGTCTACAAATAGATATCTAGATTTATAAACCCCTTCCTTAGTGAATGCATGACCATGTATTAAACTGAAGAGAGGGGTGAAAGTAGTATAACACCAAACCATTGAACCAAAGGCTATCTTACTATAGGGGAATATCCCTATGTTGGAATGTTAATGCACTTGTTTGTTTGGTTTTTGTTATTTTTTTTTATTCGTGATATTATACAAGTTTTGTTCCATCTATGTACTAGGGGTAAATTCCATGAAAAAAAATGTACTATGGGTAGAAATGAAAATAGGTATTAGAAATTCTATGAAAAAAATTGATACCTAGATATCCAATAAAAATAGGGGGGTTTTAATTTGATATATTTATTGGAAGTGGGGTTCAACAAAATAACTTTTGGGGGTATTTTTCAATATCTAGTGAAATTAGGGGTATTCTTTAATATCCCATGAACAAACATTATATGTCATAGATTCACTTAGTGAATCCCTCATGTATAGATTCTATAATTAATAAGAAAAATATCACATTCATGGCTCATCGTCAAGCCTACTACTAACACATACATAGCAACTTAGATATTTCATAAAAAAATCTCATAAACACAACCAAATTCACCAATTATAAATTTATTATAAAATTGGATACTTCAACAAACATTCTACTTAAGGGTGGAAAGGTTTACGGTTTCTAGAAGATGAAGGATCATAGAAATATTAGAAAAATGGATTAAGTCTGGGGCTTATCACAAAACATGGTCTATAAGGCTCTAAAAATGAGATTGTAGAAGTGCAATGCAATGCTTATTATGAACAAGACCATCCATTGGAACAAGTGGAAGGATGATTTTTCTTAACATATCTAGAAAGAAAACAATGCTATGGATACTTGTGCAATGAATACAACTAAGCATATTTTGGAAATTATTGAATATGAGAAAGAGGTGGATGTTTTCATGAGGATTCATAGAGGGAAGCACATGGATCTGGTTAAACAGGTCAAATATCTATATCTATAGTTGTTGGTTGGTAGAATAGTAACCCACTTTGGTATTCCTCGAGAAATCGTCTCATCTCCCTTGGTTGATGACTCTAGCTCATCATAATACATCTCCTTCTACAATCTCTCCTTAGTGTCAAAGGGAAATTAGGACACACAACACCCTCTAGATTTGGAATTGGAATACGTCACAATGTGATCAAGCCTGCAACCAAGTTTGAGAAGAAAAATCACTTAGATGATGTTAGAGTATAGTGTTGGGAGAATGTGTAAGTTTATGCCCAACATGGACATGGAAAACAATGATTTGTTTTCATGTTTCTAGATGTTTTGACATATGAGATTTTTTGTTAATCAATACTTAAGAAAATCCCCAAGAGGATGGAATATGAAAAATAGACTTTGTATCACATTGGATAGGAAGGTTTGCATTTTGGACATTTGGCCATTACTATCCTTACTATTTTTGTATTACAATATTGTTTGGTTCAACACCAATATTTTTTTAATATGAATTATAAGTGTTATTGTGAAAATAATATTTCTTTAATTTTAAATTTTTTTCCACATATTCTTATAATGATAATAACAACATATGGACCACTAATTTAAAATATTAATTTCTTTTAATAGTAATTCTTTAATAATGAATTTACAATTTTTTCAAAATTATTACTTGTCTTTTGACAATGAATCTTTTAATAATAAACTTACAATACCTTAAAAAATAATTAAAATAATAAATAAATATTGATTATTTAACCTATAATATTGTATAAAATGACATTTGAAATACTCAAAAATTTAAAATATATTTTCATTAAAGGAATGATATGAACATGCATAATGAATCTTTTAATAATAAACTTACAATACCTTAAAAAATAATTAAAATAATAAATAAATATTGATTATTTAACCTATAATATTGTATAAAATGACATTTGAAATACTCAAAAATTTAAAATATATTTTCATTAAAGGAATGATATGAACATGCGTTGAATGAGATTTAAGATTATGGAACACAATTTAAATCTTATAAAAAGACATTTAATATATTTGAATGTTATATAAAATGATATTTAATATATTTAAAAAAATTAAAAATTAATTCAATCATTTAATATAATTATTAAAAATAGGTATATATTTATCTTTATATTGAATAAATGCTAATAAATAACCTAAAATATACATATATTAGGTATCCTACATAAACTATTAAACATATAAAATATTATATTTATACATTTTGCTTTATAAGAAATATATTCTCTACATTTTAGATTTTCGATGTATATGTTCGCTCCACTTTATCCTCTTATATTATCTATCATTCATATGGGGCAACTTCCTTTATACACTTTGCATTGAATTCTCTTCCGTTAATACATAAATTAACATATAAAATATACATATATTATGTATCCTACATAAACTATTAAACATATAAAATATTATATTTATACATTTTGCTTTATAAGAAATATATTCTCTCCATTTTAGATTTTTGGTGTATATGTTCGTTTCACTTTATCCTTTTATATTCTCTATCATTCATATGTGCAACTTCCTTTATACACTTTACATTGAATTCTCTTCAATTAATACATAAATGAATGACAGATATAGATAAATTAACAAGGATTGCATGGCAACGCAGTCCCTGCCGAGTTAGATAAATTTAATTGCAGATGTAATAAGGATGGCGAGGTAATTGGGAAACACATGTTAAACAACATCAATACAATTAAATGTAGATTTAATAAGGATGGAGAAAATCAAAGAAAAGTTCTTGAGATTAATTTTTTTTTTATATGACAAAAAGTTGAGATTGAGATTAAAAATTATTATGGTTTGTATGGTCTTTACTACCATCCAGGTACTATCTCTACAAAAGAATTAAAGCTTGATAGCCCACTGCTTTAGGTACTTGCAATAAAATGAAAGTTTGCTTAATAATGATCAACATATATTAAAGTAAATCTATAATGTTCATTAAAAATGGCCAAGTTAACTTGTTTGACATTGGAAAGATGGTGAAATGCAATTTAATTGAGGACTCTTAATAAGGTAGAAAAATTCCAATGTTGAGGTATGAGTACATTAGTATTCCAATGTTGTAGTATGACTACATTCAATTTTGTGAAATTGATAGAAAATTATAGTTGAAAACTAGAGTAGAATGTTGCCATTTGAATTTTAATTAATTTTGGTTGTTGAGGCATTTTCAACTTGTTACAAACCATCTTCAATGTGTTGTAAGGATTACTAGGTGACAATAATTTTTTTGTTGTTAGCAGGAAAAAAAAGAAGGAAAAAATAAATTTCATTTGAAAATAATAGTGTGCGATTAGACGGTGTGACGCAACTTAGACGGTGTGAAGTAGAATGAGTACATTCAAATTTGCCAATTTTAATTTGGTTGTGATGTTATTGGAACACAGACATTGTGATGTTATTGGAACACAGACATTGCATAAGAAATGATGAGATATGGTAAGTTTATTAATGTCCACAAAATCACCAAAAAGGTAGGCCAATGGTACTCAAAAGTACAATCAGTAGTGACAAACTGTAGGATTGCCAGCATAACTCCCA
>JASDQU010227903.1:0-17303 GCA_032191745.1 Picea mariana | reverse complement strand
CACCCCGTGCTCCAAGGCTGCCACTCGCTGACTTGACGGATTGGTAGAATCTATAACCCTCTTAGAGTCAAAACTACGTCCGGTGAACTTGTGGGAGACTAAGGGCTTCTAAGGAATAAGGCCCCCGCCTTATTGCGCGCCCCTTAGAATCACGTGAGCGACTGTCGCAGTCTTCCCTCACGGCATCGTGGATCCCCTCGAACTAGGTAATCGTTAACCTACAGTTCGAATCGTGAGCGACTATCGCAGTCTGCCCTCACGGCATCATGGGTCCTCTCGAACTAGGTAATCGTTAACCTACAGTTCGAGCCACGGCGGGAGTGCTAATAGGCTGTGTCAGGGCTGCTGACACACCTCTCCCTCAATCTCTCTGGAACTCGTGTGTGGCCCCTTTACNAGCATATCATCAAAACCACACAATATCACTGTAAATGGAAACAACTCAAATAGACCACTCCCTGACTCAATCTGGAGTCCAAGGCAGTTCCACCGATGCCTCTGCATCCTCAAGGTCCGAAACCCTGCACAATCAATGAAACTGAGTTAATAGTACCTGTATATAGCAATAGTAAAACATCCTGTCATCAATCATGACGCATCATCATCAAGTTTAAGTGGTTCATCATCATAAGAATCCAGATCACTTGCGAGCAAGTGTCCTCAAAGAATAAGTTTGTCAGTGCGCCAGAGCGGGATGTTACAAAATTGGAAGCTCAAAAATATGTGTGGTAAAAGGAAAAGTAATTGAAATTCAATGATGTATCAATGGAGTCCTGGCCTTCACAATTTATAATTAAAGCATTGTAAATATTCACAATTTTATGTTTTAATTAGTTTAATTCTTTTAATTATGTTTAATTGTTATAAAATTAATATTTTTTGGAGGTAAAACTTATTATAAATTAGTTGTCAATAAGTATTGATGTCAGCGATCATTTGTTGTTAATGTGTCCTAAAATTGTGAATATTTACAATACTTTAATTATTAGTCCTTAATCGCTAGAGTCAACCAACCATTTTATTAGTCCTTTGCTGAAGGTCAGGACTCTTGCAATCGATTCATGAGTCTTATTTCCGAAGAATGTAATATTTTCTTTCTTAAAATATATAACCTAAAGTTTTCAGTTATGTTATAACTTTATTTCACGTCTGTGTTTTTTTTTTTTTCAGTGCTTGAAATATAGTACAATGATTTCGCACACAAATGATGTTCATGTTGCTTGGAAAATGTTGAGCTTTCATTAAATCCACTACCACAATGCTGAGATTTCATTAAATACACTGCCACTTCCTCGAAAATGTTGAGCTTTCCTTTCAATGCACCGACAAACCACCGCCTTCCCAAGCAAACACCGCAATTTTCCTCTTGGTTTAGTCCTGTACCTGACTTGTTCCATTCCCACAACACAGTCCAACAAGAATTTTTCCATTTCCAAAGCGCAGTCCAACAAGAAAGCATCTGCCACTCTAGAGCACATCACTTATGGAGTGGAGTGGCAATGTAGTTTTGTTTGAAGCTGATCCATATATAATATATGTTATCTATCCAAGGTAATATCTACTTGATGTAATATATAGCACATGTATAAATACTTCAATTTATAGCCATTTTCTTGTATTAATGTATTCTAAAGATAGATTCTTAAACTGAATGTTATTGGAGACAAAAATGATCGCAAACAACACAACTTAATCCATATAATGTATGCATATGAAACTCACAGATACTAATTGTAACAAAGTAGTCCTGGACTTATACTAAAATACACTAATAGGTTTGGGGTTTTATATATGTTCAGTGTGAGTCCTTGAATTACATCTATAGATAGTGTAATTAGCATATACTATAATCTACAATGATAGTATATATCTTTATATCATAAATTGCAGCGAACAACAATTTCAATACAAACACAATATTAATACTAAAAAATATTATTTATTAAAGGTAAAGGATTACTTGATGAAAAATATGTGATTCATGAAGAGATCTCATCCCAACCAGAGATCTAAGCCAACATCTTGTTTCAGACGCCAATCTTGATATGAAGGGCAGGGTTCAAGCACTCCTCATGGTCCCAAATAAATAGGTTATGTAGTAAATCCAACTAGAGTGTAAGAAAAGTTATGAGCTTAATATAAACACCCATTTGGGAATCGAATACTATCCCTAATCAAGATCACAACATCAGTAGGAAGGATGAGACACAATAATCTAGTAGGGGGACTAAATATTTTTCAGATGCACGGAGAGAACACTTTATTACGGTGCTCACAGGTAGTCCAATTCACCTATCCATCTTTCTCCATTTATATCGCTCCCTCCCATTAAGTAATCTAAAGAAACTATTTTTCTATCCTAATTGCTTCTCAGGACTTGCTTTCTAATCATCCCAGGTCAACGTTCAACACCAATTCATCATTCATATTTCTGATATCCAACAATTTTTGGATTCCTATTATGAGCTCTACGGTACCCACGATTCCCAGTAGTAACTCATCATCATACCGTGCGTGACAAATCCTAATTAATTATAGGTCGTCAAATTGAACAGGGGATATCCCCAACTCAGTTTTTAAAGTGCTAGTGAAGCTATCAAATCCAATAGTGTATCCCCTGGTTTGAGAGTCAGCCCCAATGCTAGCTTCTATGCTAATTTCATTCCCTCCCAAATCTGAACGCCTGCTCCTCCTCTCCAACCATATCCTCTGATGCTAACAAGTATTGACTTACCAACCAACTAAATTCCATGTTAACATTGGGAAGGAAAATGACAAACTATAGGAAAGGTTCATGAAGCCTTATCTTAAGTTATAAGGTCCTTCCTCACCATCCTCGCCCTCTTCATCCATATATGGACGTAGGGCAACTCAACAACCTACATGTTGTGTTCACCATCCTTTCTAGATGAAAGAAAAGTTGTCCCTATGCCACCCAAGTTTTATGTTGCACGACAAAAGCAATTACTGCGTGACATTGTGGAATCTCTGAGGAACACAATTTGTTTTGACAGGTTCGTAGTCATATTCATCTGAGTTCCATAACTCCCATTCGGCTATAGTAAACTCATTGATTGAATGCACTTAAGGGATATCGTGTCTCTTCCAAAAATTAGAGAGTAACTATGGGATTCCATCACCGAGGAGAAATGGTTGCACCAAAGAGAATACACCTGCCAAAAGAATTAATCAATGAGATCATATCAATGACAAAAATCAAAGAGTAATGGGGCATTTGAGCACTCTGAAAACAATATTTTGATATCTTTTGATACCCTGAACTTAACTGACAAAATATTCTTCAACAATTATGGGAGAACAATTCAACGATAAATCAAGCTACATTATTTTACCCTTCAAAGAACCAGTTCTTTTGGTCCACACCTGAATCTATATCACCTCACCAGATTTGTCCTAAGATCCTGACTTACCAGAGTCTACCCTAACTGAGTCTGCCCTAGGGTCCTTACCATCTATCAAGGGGAACTCCCAAAACAACCAAAAATGGCCCCAAAGAAGGAAGCAACTCGAGCAGTGATAATGTGACTATCAGATAGACATATCAAGGAGATGCATTAGTTGTAGATTAAATAAGGCTGATTGAAATGAGATGGACATAGATGGATGTTTGAGGTTGTAGCGGTGCTGAAAATATTTTTTTCTCAAGGATGTCCTCACTTTTATACTAAAGGAAGAGCTCGATCTCACATGACCATGTGTTGGACTTTTATGCTATATAGATTAATTAATGAAACGGGAAAATTTATCCCCTAGGCCCTGGAGATCCCAGCCACACATCACATGCTTCATCACCGCATATGAAACAAAATGCCTTATGTATGCTCCAACAAGTGTCGTACCAAATTATGTATCTCTAATAGACCGTAGGCATGGATAGCGCATGACGACCCTTATGCTAAGGAGTTACTTGTTTTCATTACTTACTGATATTGACATTGGCATTGCCATTCAATAGTTGTTCTTCAACGATCCCAGTAAGAGGACAATGATGGGGGTGAATAGTAATGTGGGTTCGATATTAATTTCCTGGTGTCGCTGCCTCTCTCAAGGATGCCTACATCCCTGACCAGGTATGCTAGGCCTTGTTCTTACACAGAAACAATGTCTGGTGATACTGGAAGGGGATCACTTCCCACGTGGAGTAAGGCATGAGTGTGCAAAGGTGCTTCTAGTATTCTTTCTCAACGTGTTATTAAGATTAATCCATCTGTAAGCAATAAAGATAGATGGGCTTAGTGTGTCAATATGATATAGAGATTTCACTTTTCAAGGCACTGTACCTTTCTACAAGTCGCAAGTCACATATTGTGTATGCAATCCTTTAGACATGTCAAAGGATCATTATCCTCCTAGTCAAGACACATGGGTTCATGACAATATATTTTATTTTGCAAATAATTCAATGTTTTCTTTTGTTATTCATGTGGGCTTTAAGAAAATTTATCTTGTATTAATCTTGTGTGCCCTAAAAATTGCCTCAGGTTAACATGGTGACTAAACGTGTTGAGTAGGGGACTATTAAGGTTGGGGAGAATGTTCATGTCTTAGGGCATATTCATCTACACATGAAGTTAGTATTGATGTATAGAACTCAATCTGTTGGATATAGGTATGTAAGGGGTGCTTCTTGCTTCGTTGCAAGTGAAACTATTGGTCTTTCCTTAAGTCAAGAGTGAGCAGTCATAAGTGGTGGAAGGTAAGAAAGACCAATTGTTGCATCTTCAAGCACGGGGTCAACTGCTCATAGATTTGGACTCTTATTGCCAAAGAATGTAATATTTTCATTCTTAAAGTATATTTTCATTCGCACACAAATGATGTTCATGCTGCTTGGAAAATGTTGAGCTTTAATTAAATCCACTGCCACAATGTTGATCTTTCATTAAAGCCACTACCACTTCCTCGAAAATGTTAATCTTTCCTTTCAATGCACCGACAGACCACCGCCTTACCAAGCAAACACAGCATTTTTCCTCTTGGTTTAGTCCTGTCTACGACTTGTTCCATTCCCATAGCACAATCCAACAAGACTCTTTACATTCCCACGACACAATCCAACAAACAAGCATTCACCACTCTGGAGCACATCACTTATGGAGTGGAGAGGCGATGCAGTTCTGTTTGAAGTTGATGCATATATAATCTGTTATCTATACAAAGTAATATCTACTCGATGTATCTGATATGTAAGCTATGTAATATATAGTGCATCTAGGCTATGTAATATATAGCACGTGTATAACTACTTCAATTTATAGCCATTTTCTTCTATCAATGTATACTAAAGATAGATGCTTAAACTGTATTTTATTGGAGACAAAAATGATAGAAAACAACACAACTTAATCCATATAACGTATGCATATGAAATTCACATATACTCGTTGTAAAAAAGTATTCCTCGACAACAAATACAAACACACGTCTACAAGAAAACCTTAATCCACAGCAACAGCAGGCCCACTTTGAGATCCTCAAACTGAATGAAAGGTCAGTCAGAGATCTCGATGGATTTGGGTTGAGGAGGTTGAGGAGGTTGGGGTTCTTTCTTCAGACCTGGAAGATCAGCCTTGAATATATGCGCCTCCGACGTTTCCTTCCAGTCGATCTGAGAATTGGCTACGGGAGAAGCTTCCTGTACAAATTGTCCGGATGGTCCGCCGGCGGCCAAATATGTGAATGCTTGGAAAGGATCCCATAATTCCAAGGAAAAGGGATCAAACGCTCTCGATGATCATCCGAAAAAGCTGGGAATTATCGACATTCTTCTCTACTGATTAGAGCAATATGCGACTGGAAAGGATTGGAAAAAATACAGAAGAACAACACTTTGATCTCAGTGGTTTCAATTTCAATATCGATCTCGGATATATCAGAGGCGATGTTAATTTCTATTTTTATAAGACGAGGATGAACAGTCTAATCTGCTCTAGAAGGCATGTTCCGGAGGATTCTCAAATGTTCGCAGCCTGCTTTACTTTTGTCTACATGTAAGTTCCAGACGATTCTGAGGGCAAGGTTTCAATTTTCCCTCTACTATATATCGCTCTTTATCAATTATCCATCAAGAATCATCTAAGGTGATTAGGTATTATTTCTCGAGAAGCATCTAGCCTCTTACATTGTTGAAAAAGAATAGCTTAATGTGATATGATATGTTCGATGGGAAAGATGTAGAAATTTATGTGTGACGATGTGGATATGTAGTTTGAATTTTGTAAATAAGTTTGAATTTTTAAGATGTGATTTTATTAGGGGTAATTTCAATGATGAATATAAGCAATATTGGTTTTTTTCCATATACAAATCACAAATCATCGTTTTCTATTTAATAACAATGATGAATTAGGATACATTAACAACAAATGGCCTTTGTCATCAATACTTAAATCATCGTTTTCTATTTAATAACAATGATGAATTAGGATACATTAACAACAAATGGCCTTTGTCATCAATACTAATACTTATTGACAACTAATTTATAATAAATTTTACCTCTAAAAAATATTAATTTTATAACAATTAAACATAAAAAAAAAAAAAAAAAATTAAATAATTAAAACAAAAAATTGTGAATATTTACAGTATTTTAATTATAATATATATTATTCTAATAATTAATTTTTTTTAATAATTTAATATAAATTTAAAAACTTAAACAATTATGCATATTAAAAAAAAAAATTAAGTTATTGTAGGAGCCCTTGGTTGTTCCATCTAGAGCACATTAGTAACAAATGATTTATGTCCTCGATAACATTTATTAACATTTATTGACAACTAGTTTTACCACCTAAAAATATTATTTTATAACAATTAAATATATAAAAGAATTAAACTAATTAACATATAATTTTGTGAATATTTACAATATCTTCATTATAATATATATTGATCAATTAATTAATTATTTTTAATAATTTAATATAAATTTAAAAACTAAAACAATTGTGCATATATAAAAAAAATAAGTTATTGTAAGAGCACTTTGTTGTCCCAAATAATTTTAACACATGACATTCTATTGCTTTCTCTTTCTTGTGACTTAGATGGTGATTTGAATTTCACTTTGGGGGATTTTGATATGTGAGGTTGAGTGGCTCAGAAGGAACCTCTAGCAGACGACTTCTTAAAAAATCTAGAGGACATGGATATTTTTTACATTCAACCAATAAAATACTCTCCCACCTTGAGGAACATGTTCTTGGGAGTATATAGAGTTTCAAAATGTTTAGAAATATTTATTTTGTCAGAGGTCCTTGTTCAGGACAACTTTTGGACTTGGTAGTTGGTAGCCTCAAGAGGGGTGGAGGGGGGGTTCAGATCATAGTACAATTCTCATAGAGATTTCTCTGGAAAAAAAAAACATCTATCCTATTCAAATTCAACCCATGTTGGTTGGAGAAACAATCCTATATCTAGGCCATCAAAACTAATTGGATTCCCTACAATCCACATTTACCAGAATCTCTCACTATTTAGTTTTTTTCTAATATCAAAAGGGAAAAATATGTCTCAATTTCTTGGAATAAGGATATAAGGATGAAGGAAATCAACACCTTGCTAGATATATAACATAAATTAAAAGACATGCAAGATAAAGAGGTTTATTAACCTATCTCCAAAGAACAAAAATAAGAGTTTCAAACAATCGAACAAAGAATACTAAAAATCTTATTGAATAGGGAAAAGGAATGGTGCTTGAGGAGCCAAGCCCTCTAGTTACAAGTAGGAGAGGAAAATACTACAATTTTCCATCATTTTGAAAATGGAACAAAGGATTCCAACACAATTTTGTTCAGTGATAGACAATATGGAACAAAAGGTTCATCGTTTGATGATATAGTATATGAAGTATCTACTCATTTAAAATCTTATTCAAATTTTACCCTGGAGCCACCATAGATACAATTCTTTGGGTAGAAGTTTGCTTACCTAGTTTCATCAATCAATTTCAAGGAAATGAAATCATAATGGAGGAATCCAAGGAAGAATTGTGGAGGACACTACAAAAATTTCAAAAGGATAAGAGTGTCGGCCCAAATGGTTTCACTATAGAATTATGAACGAGATGTTTTGAATTCCTAGGAGAAGATCTATTAAAATTGGTTGAATGATCAAGAAAAAAGTGACAAATACTTTCTCCCTTCAATGCCACATTAATTTATATTATCCCAAAGGAAGATAACCCCCAAAATTTTGATCATTTCAGACCTATTTCCCTCTACAACAACATATACAAAATCATCTCAAGGTTGATTCCGTCTAGGTTGAAAAATCATCTAGCGGAAAATATCTCCTCTGAACAATTTTGTTTTCTCTAGGGGATAAAAATACACCAGGAAGCTAGACTAGCTCAGAAAGTACTTTACTCCATTCACATGGGTAGACAAAGCACAATTACGTTTAAGTTGGATCTTTTCAAAGCTTTTGACAGGGTCATATGGATTTACTTTAGACTACTTCTTAGACACCTAGGTTTTTCTCACACCTTTGTAACTTAGATCCTAAACGGAATTACTACCACCTCCTTCACTCTTCTAGTCAATAGACTAGCCTCCCCCTTATTCAAGGAAAACATTTTCATTTGACAATCCTACCTATTTTCCCCTCTTCTTTTCTTGATTGTGGTTGACACTCTCAGTAGGATTATTCATAATGTAGTTTCATCTTCCCTTATAAAATGTATTCATATCCATACAAATTTTTCATTATCTCACCTTATTTTTTTTCATGATATCCTTATCTTCTGTGAATGAATATTATGTTACATAGAAAAAATAAAGGATATCCTTCAAACATTTCTTATTGCAACCAACATCAGAGTGAACATGGAGAAATATTCTTTATATTCTTGGGGATTGCCCAGGAGAATCAACACATATCCTATGTTCTTTATCTACAAGTTAAAGATACTGATTCAAGTATGAAGTATATTGGGTTCTACCTAACAAAAAATGACTACAATAAAAAGGATTATCTCTAGTTCCTTTCCAAAGACGAAAAACAATTATGCTCTTGCTGCAATTGATGGCTCTCCATAAAAAGGATTATCTCTAGTTCCTTTCCAAAGATGAAAAACAATTACGCTCTTGCTGCAATCGAGTCCCCTTCACCCACATCTACGAATGAAAAAGGTGCTCCCCCTCTTCAGGATCTATTGCTTCTTCTGGTTGAATTGTTGCAGTCACGACAATAGCAGTGGGGTCTGCATCAATGATCTGTAATTTACCAATATTTTCATAATCAGATTCTAAATCAGGGTTCGGCTCCTTGTCTTTGATCTATGATCAAAATCTGGAACAAGGGTCAAATTTTAGCTCAAAAATCAACGTTCTCGGAATTGCCTCAAAATGAATGAGAGTGTAGCCATCGTCGTCACGAACCCAACGCAACTTGTTTAGGTTCAAACGGACGTCGGCAGTGAGAGATATCGCAGTCTGTTCAAATCGTCAAACAGGTAAAAAAAGAGGACGCTGACTGTGCAGTCCATACAGTCCGTATGGATGCTGACGTGGCATGACCATACGCTGACATGGAAGAGGTTGTATAGGTGGCAGTTGGTGACATGGCATTCTGTTTTTCGCACATGTGGTCGAATCATGTTTCGACACGTGGCATCATTTTGGCAAGTGTTTTGGTGCCACGTAGCCCAGTCATGGGCTGCCACGTGACACCCCATTATTTGCAATGGTTGTTAGTTCAAAAAATTATTTAGTCCGCGAGGATCGAACCCAGGACCTCCCCACAGGTCAAGTCTTTACAAAGTCCACCCTGCCAAAGCACCACTCTATGTGACTTATTATATACATGGTTTGATATTTATTTGAATCAAATTATTGTTTAATATGGCAGGGGGTCAGGCCGAGGCTTAGCCCTGGCCCGCGGTTGTATTAACAATCCATACGACCAACTCCACATTTGCGCACATGTTTCAAACAATTACAAATCCCGTGCTTTCGTGTTTATATATGTGACCACCGGTTAGCATATTGTGTGCGAGAATTTTAAACTTGTTCAAAGCCGCAATTGTATTGCATATCATATGACCATTGTATACACGGAGAGCGCGCAGGAGTTGTGGTTAGCCCTTGGTTCTAGTGTTTACCATATGACCTTACCAATTCATGCGCGCAGGGTTTACGTTTTGGTTTCAGCGGTTGTACAATGACCGCCACTTGTCATTTAGACATTTGCCTTGTGAACGGAGCCCCCTCTTGCTATAGCGCGTGGTCACATGGTGACCCTGTGACCGTGGTCTTGGCAGTTAGGGGCTGGCGCACCCATAACCATTCTACAGTTTGCACCGTTATGCGGTTGCGCCTGGTGCTGGGTTTAAGCACATTTTTTGGAGCGTGTTCTTGGTTGAGAGCCCAGGAGGTGCATTTCGGCGAACCAGAGATAGCAAGCTTAAAGGAAGAGAATGGCAGGAGGCCTATCTTCTTCACTTTTTGGCCGAATGAGGTGTCGTAAAAGCCTAGCTAGGGGTTTTTGGATGTTATGAATCCATTGGCACTATTTTCACAGTGATTTGAATACTTCTTTTGCATGTTTTTAACCATTGAAGTTTCAGGAAGGTCCAGGGAGCTTGAAGCCCTCATTGATTGAGGTCATGATTTGGTGAGTCAAAGTTTGTTTTCTGTGACTGGATAGTCATTTTTGGCTAATTGTTATGCTCTGAACACATTGGGATAGGTTTTAGAGGATTTTGAGGACTTTTACAGGTGTTTTTTCCAAATAGAATCTCAGTGAAGCTTATGGCCACATGTAGAAGAGGTCATGCCCGGATGAGCCATGATCCGTTTTCAGAGTTTTATTAGTCATTTTGGGGTTTTTATGTATTCTGATCCCAATGGTATAGTCAGTATTTCAATTGGAGTGGAGCAGCATCTTGTAAAATAATCTTTGACAAATTAATCCCAGAGAACCAAGTCCATTGATGGAGGCTCAAGGAGATGTAGCCCAAAGAGGGGTGAACTCCTTTATCATGTTGTTCTTGTTGTGAGTGTTTGCTGGTTATTATTTGCTGCAAGTTATTTTTGTTGGTGTATTTATGAAAACAACATATTTAATCTTGCAAAGATCTCACACATAAGCATTTAAAAGAAGATACATAAACTTGGAACATAAATTATTCTTGCATATTTTAACACATGAAGCAAGGTCCTGTAAAATTTTATTTTAATGAAGTAGAGGGTGCTTGCATAGCATAACAAGTCAGCCTTCTATTTTCAGATCAATATCAGCCACCAATCACTATTTTGAGTGACATTCATCGATGTTGTGCGAGGGGATCTTGTGGAAATCACACCATTTTCTGGTGTCCTTCTTTGTCTTCCCGTGACCCTTATTTTCCTGTGGCTTGGACTAGTTTTCAGGAGACTATTTGTTAGGGCCATCTTTGTCATACTTTGGTTGTTGCGGATTTGCAGACCCGAACTCTCTTTTTTTCTGGTGCTTAAATTTCTACTTGATTTTAACAGTATATCGATAAGTAGCACCGAGTGATGAGATGTCCAGAAAATCCATTTCAGTTTGGATGTATCTGTGTAGAGCCCCATGGTATTTCAGAACCAAATGTCGTTTGGAGTCTTTGATACACATATTGGTGCGCAAGGTATGGAAGGTATTGGTGAACTCCAGAACTGCTTGGCCCATCTCTTTCCGCAGTGTGGTCCATCTCATGTACTGGTCCTCATAGTTGCCAACAGAGTAATATTGTTCCTTTACCACATCCACNTGATTTTTTCTCTGTCGAAAAAATTGTGAATAGAGAAATAACCTTCTAGCAGGTTTAACCATTTGTCTAGTGCTTATACTTTTATCTGTCCTTCAAATATAGGAATATCAAAATTAACTTGTACCTTGAAAGGCAAGGTGCCTCCAAAGTGGTCGTTTGATGAATATTTGCCTATTTCTATCGGCAGGCGTTGAAGGATGTGGGAAAATTTCTCCATCATTTCCTCCCTCTGTTGCATGAGAGCTTGCTCAAGAAACAGACTGATAGGATCGTCTGCTCCGTTGCTTTTCTTTTCTTCCTCCATTGAGGGTTTCTTGGGTGTGCGAGAGAGATTGTAGTCAAGAGAGACAAGCTCGAGACCCAACTTGCTATACTCGGACCTCATCGGGAACATGCACTGAAAAATGATCAAGAGCATCCTGCTCTGATACTACTGATCCGGATTACTTTCGGCATGAAATGAGGGCAGAGATATAATAAAAAAATGAACAGAGATATCGCAAATATCCAATAATATAACATAAATGTATCGGAGATGCAACCATAAACACAAATATACAGTAATACACGATTTCTATTAATGAAAGAAATGTCCAGAGACTGTAAAAATACAGAGTGAAAGACTCGTTAGAATGGTGGCAACTTATCTCTGAGAAGAGATGTGACAGCTACTCACATTCGCAAGAAGATGATTACAATGAGGCTCTGAAGGAATTTTTAAAATAATTCAGAATTCCAAAAACCCTAGACATCCAAAAACCTAACCCTAGGAGATGAAGCGCCAAAAGTCATGTGGGCCCTGTTTGGGTAAGTTAGTACATCAACTTCTCAGGGTCGTAACTTTTGCATACGATCTCTGTTTTAGGTGCATGATAGCCTGTTGGAAAGGTATCATCAAGGAGATTCATTTTGGGGGTTCAATCATGCCTTTAGATACTATTGAGAAGCTTGATCTAGAAAAACCTTCATTTAGGCCCTCAAAATGGCCCCAGAAGTTAAAACTGCTAAAAATAGTAAATTGTCAAAATTGCCCAAAAACTATTTTTGAGCGAGCTGGAAAAGGTGGGTGGCCACTGATATACACGTGGATCACCAGATGAAGATCAAGGCGCACCTATTTTGCAATACTGAAAAATGGGTCAGGCTTTGTTTTGTGAACAGAGGATGCAAAATGTTGAAGCAACGTAGTTGAACTAGTCTAGAGGGAGAGATCTGTAATGTTTTAGATCTGTGGATCTTTCTGTTGCAAAGGATATCTGGTCTCCCTTGTGGATATGATATCTTTTGAGCTTCTTGCATGATTATGTAAACCCTGGAATGGGCAAAATATGGACTATTTCATGAAAAACCCCAAAACAAATTTGGCTCAATATTAAAGATTGGAAGCATTTCCATGGATATCGAGGCTCTGATACCAATTGATCTACCCAATAAGGTGACCACACAATGCATAGTCCACCTTCTGACCAAAAACTCCTTAGGGTCGGAAATCGAAACAGGGCACACCATTGGTTTGGGTGACCAAGCAATGGAGATCCAAATCTGGGATGATCTGAGAGTGGCCAAGGGGATGTGGCTATATTAGTGTGACCCCTGGAGATCAGCGGGAGAAGCTCAGGGAAGCCATAGAAGGCGGCGCACTCACTTCATCCCAACAAAGGAAAAATCAGCAAGGGCGCAAAACCCTACGTTGGTGTGCCCTCCTTTCTGCCTCCAAAAATTGCAGGAAAATGATTTTCTCCCTAAGAGATTGGCTATTTAATGGATTAAGATTTCTCTCAGAGGTGGAAGCATGGAAAATAGTGTCACCAGGATGCAGCCATGAAGGAAGGTGCACTATTTAACCTTGAGAAACCCCAAAAATGAAATTGCAGTAAATGTAAAATGTAAACTCAGAAATAAAATCAAATGAGACACATAGCTTCAGGAAAAAGATGAGAATCATTTATTTGAGTCCCAGTTCACATTATATAAACTCAAAAATAAAATCAAATGAGACACGTAGCTTCAGGAAAAGAATGAGAATGATTTATTTGAGTCTCAGTTCACAATATATACAGAGGGAACCATTTATTTACAGATGCTTAACTAAATAACATCAAAAAGTGAAAATGGGTTGCACCTAGGTGATTGACTTGTGCGCCCCAGGTGGGCGTTCCCCTAGTTGGCCTCCTTGGCCCTTTCATGCTTCTTGGAAAATGTTGAGCTTTCATTAAATCCACTGCAACAATGTTGAGATTTTATTAAAGCCACTGCCACTTCCTCGAAAATGTTGATCTTTCCTTTCAATGCACTGACAAACCACCGAATTTCCAAGCAAACACTGCATTTTTCCTCTTGGTTTAGTCCTGTACCTGACTTGTTCCATTCCCACAACACAATCCAACAAGACTTGTTCCATTTCCACAGCACAGTCCAACAAGCAAGCATTTGCCATTCTAGAGCACATCACTTATGGAGTGGAGAGGTGATGTTGTTCTGTTTGAAGATGATGCATATATAATAGCTGTTATCTATGAAAGGTAATATCTTTTGATGTATCTAATATCTAGGCTACGTAATATATAGTGCATGTATAACTGCTTCAATTTATATCCATTTTCTTGTATCAATGTATTCTAAAGATAGATTCTTAAATTGTATGTTATTGGAGACAAAAATGATAGCAAACAACACAACTTAATCCATATAACGTATGCATATGAAACTCATAGATATTCATTGTAACATAGTCCCAGACTTCTACTAAAATACGCTAGTAGGTTTGGGGTTTTATATATGTTTATTGCGAGTCCTTGAATTACATCTGTAGATAGTGTAATTAGCATATACTATAACCTATAGTGATGGTATATATATTTATATCATAAATTGCAGAGAACGACAATTTCAATACAAACATAATATTAATACTAAACAATATTATTTATTAAAGGTAAGGGATTACTTGATAAAACATATGTGCTTCATGAAGAGATCTCATCCCAAACAGATATCTAAGCCAAGATCTTGTTCCAGGCACCAATCTTCATCTAAAGGGCATGGTTCAAGGACTCCTCATGGTCCTAAATAAACAGGTTATGTAGTAAATCCAGCTAGAGTGTAAGAAAATCTATTAGCATAAGAAAAACACCCATTTTGGAATCAGAAACCCTCCCTAATCAAGATCACAACATCGGTAGGAATGATGAGACACAATAATCTAGTAGGGGCACTAAATCTATGTCAGATGCATGGGGAGAACACATCGTTGCAGTGCTCACAAGTAGTCCAATTCACCTATCCATCTTTCTCCATTTATATTGCTCCCTCCCATTAAGTAATCTAAAGGAACTATTTTTCTATCCTACTTCCTTCTTAGGATTTTCTTTCCAAGCATCCCAAGCCAGCGTTCAACACCAATTCATCATTCAAATTTTTGATATCCAACAATTTATGGATTCCTCTTATCAGATCTACGGTACCCATGATTCACAATAGTAAGTCATCAACATATCACGCGTGACAAATCCTAATTAAGTATAGGTCATCGAAGTGAACAAGGGATAGCCCCAACTCAATTTTTCAAGTGCTAGGGAAGATATCAAATCCAATAGTGGATACCCTAGTTTGAGAGTCGTCCCTAGTGCTAGATTCTATGCTAATGCCAGTCCCTCCCAGATCTGACCGCCTTCTCCTACTCTCCAACTATCTTCTCTGATGTTGACAAGTATTGATTTACCAACCAACTAAATGCCATGTTAACACAAGCAAGGAAAATGACAAACTATAGGCAAGGTTCATGAAGCCTGATCTTAATTTGGAAGGTCCTTCTTCACCCTCCTCTCCCTCATCGTCCATATATGGATGAGGGGAAACTCAACAACCTGTTTGTTGTGTTCACCATCCTTCCTATACCAAAAAAAAAATTGTCCCTACGACACCCAAGTTTTATGTTGTGTGACAGAAGCAATTCCTGCGCGACGCTATGGAATCTCTCAGGAACACAATTTGTTTTGACAAGTTCGGAGTCATATTCATCTGAGTTTCATAACTCCCATTTGGCTATAGTAAACTCATTGATTGAATGGACGTAAGGGATATCCTATCTCTACAAAAAATTAAAGAGTAACTGTTGGATTGCATCACCGAGGAGAAATGGTTGCACCAAAGAGAATACACCTGCCAAAAGAATTAAGGAGTGAGATCATATCAATGCCAAAAATCAAAGAGTCACGGGCCATTTGAGCACCCTGAAAACAATATTTTGGTATCTTTTGATACCCTGAACTTAACTCAAAAAAGATTCTTCAACAATTATAGGCGAACAACTCAACGGTAAACCGAGATACAATATTTTACCCTTCAAAGAACAAGTTCTTTTGGTCCACACCTGAATCTATATCGCCTCACCAGAGCTGGCCTAAGATCTTAACTTACCAGTCTACCCTAACTAAGTTTTCCCTAGGGTCCTTACCATCTATCAAGAGGAACTCCCACAACAACCAGAAATGGCCCCAAAGAAGCAAGCAGTTGAGCAGTGATAATGTGACTATCACACATACATCTCTATCTTCATGTCCATCACTTGTAGCCATGGCCATTGTTGTTGCAGCTGCTGAAAGTTCAAACACTATATGCATGTAGATGGAAGACATTAATGGAAGAAAATACCAGTTGGGAACTTTCCCATCTTAAGATCTTGCATGGAAATAAAGAAGCTAAACGAGATTGCAGTTGATTACACTCCTAAGGTCTACCATCATAACCAAGAAAAAGATGAAATTTCAATTATATTTGATGAGAGGGGCGGTGCGTGTTTCAAAACACCTGGGAGATTCAACTACGGTACTTGCAGTGTGAAGATCAACTACCGAGATGGTGAAACCAAAAAATTGAACTCCAATTTATATCTTCTCATTCCTCGAAAGAGATAAATCCCAAGAAAAAATCGAATTCGAATTCCTCGGGAAGGACAAGGGAACCGTGTAGACCAACTATTACAATGGGTTTATGGCTTGTTTAGAGTGTTTTGGTTTTCATAATACATTTAGGTCGATGAGTATCATGGTCATCAAGACAACATACTATGGTTTTATGTATGGTTCATTTAGAGTGTTTTGGTTTCAATAATGCGTTCATGTTGATGAGTACCATGGTCATCAAGACAAGGGGAGGGGCTTTGATTGAAGAGGATGTGGAGTCGACTATCAACATGGCTTCCCCTAATCCTCAAGATAAAATATACCACGTAAAAAAACACGGTGAGGCTACGCTCACTTCTTGATATTAAATGAAGACGGATTACATCCTTATATAGGAAAAGACTCTCCCGAGTCGGCTACATGCAAAGCAAAAGAAAACTAGACAACTAACTCTTAACTAAGCATTGATTCTTCTAACTGGCGCTTACAACCTGTGCTTATTACTGGTGCTAACAATTAGATAACATCTCCATTACTTCCAAGTCTCCCCCTTAATGGAGAATGGATTGACTTCTACACCTGACATCTCCCTAAACAGTTCAAACTTAATTTTTCCAAGAGGCTTAGTGAAAATA
>JASDQU010227902.1:2313-17286 GCA_032191745.1 Picea mariana | reverse complement strand
AACATTCTTTATGTCTTCGATTAAATTATAATCCAGGGTGTGTGAGTTTGAATCTTCCTTAGTTTTTCCATATTTTCCTTGAATCATCTTTTCATTATTCCAAGTAGTAATAGACATGCTTGGTTTAGATTTATTTTCTACAATAGTCTTGCCAATTTTATTATTAGTTTTCTTTGGAACTGGGTTAATTTATTTTGGGAGAACATGGGGAGGTGTTATTTTCCTAAGAAAAATGTTATCTTCTTTGGAATACGGGGGGACGGGGCGAGGGGGGGGTCAGATAGTAGACCTTTGCTACGTAAGTTATTATTTTTTTGAGTGGCAACTTTAACAACCTGTGTATCTTCGGCAATGATTTATTCAATATGTTCATCATTTGATTCTACACACTAGTCCCAAAAGGGCATAGTTGATTATGGGGGGTTTCATTAACAACGCTAGAAGGAGCTTGTGCATGGATTTCATCATCTAAACTATATTGATCTAAAAACTGGTTTATCACCAGGGTCATAGAGTTGACCCACTGGGGACATGTTCATTCAGGGTGATTTTGTTGATGATAAGAGAAAACATTATAGTTACTAAAACTATCCAAGTTGAAAGCCAAATGTGGTGGTTTAGGTGGTTGTGGCGGGTTATCTCGTTTCTTAAAAAATGGGTAGAAATTTCATGACTTCGATGATGCTTCACCAACATTATTTTTAAGGTCCAAAATTTCATTGGATAACTTCTTAACCATTTTGACCACATTATCGATATCCTTGGATTCCTTCTCAGGTGGCTTAGTTAATAGTAGTGGATTCTTCCTAATCGACTTAGTTTCCTCATAATGTGGATGTTGGTCATATGTAGATAAGTCTCTTTCCACAGTCTCCAAGTCATCAAATTTTAATGCCAATGTGCTTCTATTAGATCATTTTATAAACATCCCTATGGAGGGGGTTAATGTAGTTGTATAATATTGAATAGCTAATGACTAAGTGGGGGTGAGATCATGAGGAAACTTAGTCAAGACATTAATAAATATTTGGTTAAAATATGTTACTCTTTCCCTCTTGTTCATTCTAATGGCTCCTAGTTCATTATGTAGGGATGCAATTTCTTTTCTTTCTCCAAAATTTCTCATAAAGAGCCTTTCAAAACTATCCCAGTCTGTAATAGATCCAGTGGGTAGGATAAAATACCAAGTAGAGGATTTTCTAGAAAAGGTGTAAGGAAATAGCCCACATACTACGTCATCATGCTCGACACCTAAAAGATGTATGGCTAAAAAGAAATTATTAACATGATCTTCCGGGGATCCGGGTTTGTCTAGGTCGAATTTCAGTAAGATTTTATCAAAATTCCTTGACATTTCATGAATTTCTCTAGCCATATTGAGAGCTCCTTGGGCTCTCCATCGTGTTATAACTTCTCTGTGAATCTTGTTTTCTCCCATTATTCGTTCTATGGTGATTTCCAATTGTTCACCTCTGAATTATTCTTCAGGTTCAATAAGGAAATGTGCAGCTCTTCTCAAGGGTACTGTGACCTCTTGTAATGCAGATTCAATAAGTTCATACAAAATCAACATAAAAATCAGGATCTATGTTAGGACGTTCTACATAGGTTTATTTTCTCATAGGGAGTTTAGAAGTTGTAGGTAATTTTCCAAGCAATTTCACATAGGCATGTGTAATTCTACAGGTTTCATGGAGCTCTTCTTGTGGTATGCAAAACCAAGTTTCAATATGTATTTCAGGACTATCAGGGTCACTTCTGAAATTAGGCTTTGAGTCCTCATAGGTAATTCCTTGTTCATACTCGACTCGAGGGAACAACGTAAGTTAAGAGTTGGGATTGCTCGTCGAAGATTGATTTTGATTATTGTTTAATTCATGTATGTAAGCCATAAAAGATGGCCCTCCTTCTAACAAAAGTTCTATTGATGTTTTGAAATTCACCCGAAAATAGCAAGGGGTACTCCCTGGTATATAGTCCCAATTAGACTATACATCATTTAGATTAGGAGTCCCATCCAGAATTTGGCCCGACTGCCATTTATTGTTGTCTTTTAGTTTTTGCACCAGTTATAGTCTAGTGTACCAATAAAGTGGGTGAGTGAAATGAAAATATGTAGATGAATACCATGTATTTAAAGACAACTAATCTATCACTAATCTATGCTAACCTATCCTAGTTAGCATAACACTAGAGTAACCGATGATTTATAATGCAATCAAAACCTTACACAACGTTTTTACAGTTAACTCTAACAAAAGAGGAAGATTAGAGACAAATGTATACATATGTATGTAATCAGATTAGTCTATATCACAAAAATGTATACTTTAATAACCCACAAATCTCAATGCATTGAAATATTCAAATAAATATCAATAACTGCAGAATGGAAAAGATTGTATAAGAATTAGTCTACAACAAACAAACAATCTTACAGTCCATAGAAACAACAATTATCTTCACTTGAAGTAGTTTAAAGCTACGATCCATTTATACACAATATTCCTTCAATAATATGTTGGTTGTGAGGGATTCTCAATATTCATTAACATTGTATGATTTCTCGAAACATTTCTTGGGTCTATACAATTATTGAAAAGCCAAAAAATTCCACTTCAAAGGAGCCTCTATTCTATTTTATACAAAAACTAGTAACTCCTAGTTTTATTTTTTCCTTCTTCTTGAAGAGGCAGTTACAAAATTGTTCATCTTCTCTTTCCTCATGAAAAGTGGTAGAAAGGAAAAAATTTGAAGTGGTTAGAAAAAGGACAAAATAAAAATAGTCATTTGCCCTTTCTCTATGAACTTTTGCTTCAGAGATAAGCTGTCCAAACCTCCAACTAGTTATATAGTGACTTGATTCTCATGTATGATAGTTGTTCCAGTGTTTCTTTGATCATGGCGATGTTGTCATCAAGGGTGCCCATATCCTTCTCCAGTATTTTCATGTAAGCCTATATCATAGTGTGAACCTTCATTGGCTGTAGTAGATGTTGGTCAATGAGATCAGTAGATACAAAGGTTGTTGCTTCGACTGTCTGTCTCCTTCAACTCGTGTTGTCTTAGATTGCATTCACCAATTCATTTATGACCAAATTATTCCCAATTTCATATAATATTGGGAGAGGACCATTCATTTTCATCTCTTCAGCATCTTTTTGAGTCCTTGAACATATCGCCATTCCTTTGTTACTTCTTTATCTACCCTTTTCCCTACCTGCTCGCAATGATATAATGCATATAAGTCTATCTTTCTTGTTGATTTTGAGGGTCTATACAACTTCACAAGTGCATCAGGATTCTCCGCTATCCAGGTATCAATGTCAACTATACCTTCATGGATAACATTGTATTGTGTCAGTTGCATTTGTATTAGGTTTTTTTGGTCAATAATTGTTGCAACCACATTTTGGAAGAGATGTAGATTGGCATACATGTCAATGATGGCACCTTCCAAATCATTCCTCACTTTTTCCACACTGGCCTTAAAGTTGAGAAGAATCCTTTCATCAATCTTTACTTTTTGGAGCTTCTCTTCTAGCTCTCTGAACCTCACCCCTTTCTCTTCGTTCTGTTGGCATAGCCTCTGTATATTTTCTACGATTGCATACATAAATGAAGACCCTTCCCTAGATGTTGCAATAGGGTATTCCCTGACATCTCTTGTGAAAAGGACTTGAGTAACCACTAACAAAGGAACTCCTTATTTTGTTGGAACCTTTTTCATTCTTTCTTGTACGATTCTACGAGTTTTACTATCATATGTAAAACTTCACAGATCCGATATTTTGACTGATCGAAAAGGTTCCCAGGGCCCGAGGCCTAAACCATTGCTCATTTTTTCTGCTCATGTACCTGTGGTGGACATTCCAGGGATATCCAATTCCATTGAGTGTGTGTCACCCTCTCTATCATCTACACTCTTCTTCTGTATTTATTCTTCAACAAATTTATCTGCTACTTCTTTCTCTGTTCATTCTGCTACCATTCTTACCTCTTTAGATAGCTACTTTTATTTTTCTGCCACATATTTTTCTTGAGATTTATATTTTGCCTCAGCTTCAACTTTTTATTTGGATTCAAATTTATCTTTCACTTCATTTTCTTCCTTGGCCTTTGCTTTGTCGACTTCTATTTTTTGTTTCTTTTTAGCATCATTCCTCCTTTTTAGTACCTTCTCTTTGTATCTTTTCTTTTTATTTGTTGGTTCCCCTTATTCCTCTTCTGTGGAACCTGAATGATTTGAGATATATATGAGGGAATATCTATTACCTTCATCTTATTTTTCCTCTTTTCTGGTTTCCTCTCTTCCATCTTCTTCATCTATGATCCTTCCTTTTGCCTAGCCCTTCCTGTTGAATATGACTTTGTCTTAAGTTTTGGAATTTTGATGCACTTCCTCTTCTTCCAAGAATTCAGTGGTGTACTCATATGGGAGTATCATTCTATTGAATTGTTCTTTGACGATGTTCTTAGGTTCATGTCTCTTGAATATTTCCTCTCCAAAGTGGTAGGAAAGTAAGACGTATACTTTTGTTTGGGATTCCTTAGTGTTTTCAAAGAAATAGTTGCAATGTAAAGAGGTAGAAGAGGAAAAATTGATTTCTTGGATCTGTATAACATTCCTCTGACCCCATGTATCTTTTGATTAAGGATGGTTTTCATTGATGTCAACCCTTGAAGAAATTCTGGTAGAGAATCTCGATAGCATAAAGGTTTGGGTAATGGACCCAAGGTTGTTTCATGTATAATGGTATGAGTTTTAGTATATTTGAAGGCAATACTATTATATATGGATATTAAATTTCATTCAATTTCCTATGGTATGTGGAACGTCACATAACTCGTCATAGTTAGAGAGTTATGGCCATTAGAAGTTGGAGAACCCAGGTTTGGGTAATGGACCCAAGTTTGTTTGATGGATAATGGTATTTGTTTTGATATATTTGTAGGTAATACTATTATATATGGATATTACATGTCATTTCATTTCTGGTGGTATGTGGAATGTCACATAACTCACGGTTTGAGAGTTATGGCCTTATGAAGTTGGAGGACCCTCATATGTCATCTAGAAGCCCCAAAAGCTCAAAGTAGTCAAAGTGGTTTAAGAGATTTTAGAAGGTAAATAATAAAGTTAAGTGATGAGTGTACTTTAATTCAAAGTGAATACAAAATAAATTATTTAAATAATAAATTTAATGGAGAAATTAGAAGTGGGTTAACCATAAAATAAAGAAAGTGGGCAAAGTGACCTAGAAGATGCTTCTAAGGAAGATACTTGGAGAGTATAAATAAGAGGAAAGGCTCTCTCATTTTACATAAAACTTGAGAATATTGAATATCTATAGGTGACCAAGGTAACCAAACGATATATAAGCCAAATTTCAGAGGGAAGGTGAATAAAAGAAGGTCAGAATTCAAGGGAGGACAAATTCTTTTGATGATGCTTTCTAAGGTATGTTATTTACAGGTCATATCACCATTTTCTCAATACCTTTTTTTATAAAATTATTTAGACCATGAGATTGATAGGACATTGAGGAAACATATCCAAGTATCTGTGGTAAAAATTTCAGCTTGTGGGTCGTTGTATTTTTGGAGTTACTCTCTGTGGAAAATAGGGTTTGTGGCTAGTCCTAAAACTAGTCTAAAACAAACGTTTTGGGTAAAAACGTCATAACTTATTCATAACAGATTCAAATTCAGTAAGACCAAATGTTTTGGTTAGAGTAAAATATTTGATATTTTCTGTAACACTTTCATATCCATTCAACAAATATTCTTTGTGGGGCACTCTCTACAAGGTCACTCTCTAGAATAAGCCAGAATTCAACAAGGTATGTCGTTTTTGCTATAACTCCTTTTCTGAGAGGTTCCAAGTAGTGACACCCGGAGGAATTTCAAAAAACAAAATGAATAACATTGTGTACTATTTTCATATCTTAATTCATTATAGGTACATAGTTATGATTATTTCAAGTTAGGGTTGTTGACTATTCCCAAACTAGTCATGTGAGACTAAAGAAACGTTTCATGAAAATGCTAGTCTCTTGTTGTGAAAGTTAAGGAAGATTTGCAGGTATGTGATCATATACACCAGGTCTATTATAGAGTTACAAATCATATTTGGATGATGAAATTTATGATGTCTTTTGGTTAAGGTACATGTTGGGTACATGGTTGAGACATGTAGTTGATGAGTTGGCACATACATGAGGTGTATAGTTGATGATGTTGGTACATATTGATAAGTAATAGTTGATGAGTAGTTGACACATGGTTGGTACATACTTGGTACATGGTTGGATGCACTTTTTTATGGTACAGGTTGATTACAGGTTGCTTGGTATAGGTTGGTGCATGGATGATGCACTTGTTTATGGTACAGGTTGATTACAGGTTGAGGTACAAGTTGATGCATGGTTTAGGTTTATTGGTATAGGTTTACAACGGTATATTTCACAGCGATAGTGTCATATTGGTTCCATCATTCTACTTCTACTTCAAGGCGGTTGGACGGGGAAAGGACAGGTGGTTGTAGCCACCTTCTGGTTGTATCTAGAGAACATAGGGGGTTGTAGCCTCCTTCTGGTTGTAGCCATAGAATAGGGGATTTGGAGCTTCCCTTAGGTTGTAGATTGAGAAACAAGGGGGTTGGAGCCTCCTTCCAGTTGCAGTTGGAAAAAAAAGGAAGTTGGTGCTTCCAATGAATGTAATTCTTCAAGACATATAAGAAAAAACATTTCGTGATTTTCTCCCGCTTTGGGTTTCCACCTAAAACACTGGTGTACTGTGTATGTATATGATTGTTAATTTTTTCATTTCTTATTTACTCTGCAGTTATTGGATGATAATGCTACATTGATATAACACTTGGATTATATGGTTAAAAATGATTAAATTTATCTATTACTGATTCACCCCCCCTCTCAATAATCCAACAATATCATAGTTTGATATGCCACTTCATGAAGCACAAGTTTTTCAGGACGAAACGAGGGAGTAAGTGGGGTGGTTTCATCACATAATTTCTTCTTATTTAGGTATCATGCTCCATTAAATACCGATCCCCGATCCTTCTTTTGAATTCTATGGCCTTGTCTGTCATACAAGGTGGGGAGGTGCAAAAAATAAATTCATATAATGGGGCAAGGAAGTGTTCGCAAATTATTTGATACTTTGTTCAGTATTTGAGCTCCCAAATCACCTTGCACTAGATGTGGATAGCGACGTTGGTGGGAAATGAAATCCATCCCATGTTTGGGTACCTTTGAGTGATACACATTATGTCTATAAGATATGAAGACATATGGAAACTGGGAAAGCTTCCTGGTTGTGCTTGTGTAACTGCAGAAATGGCAGCTTTAAGATTTTCAGACAATATGTCTTCCTAGTTGAATGAGACCTCTACATGTGCACATAAATGAATTATGGGCATGCATAATAGAGGGAAATGACTTGCATTTGGTTCCCCGTACAACCTTCACAACATGGATACGATATACTGTTAGGGTCTCCTTAAATTGGTTGTGGGGTACCATGTGGGGAATAAATCTTTCAGTGTAAGATCAAACTCATTGAGGAGTTGACGATCCAGTCTTATGTTCCCAACTTCAATATGGTAGAAGTTAGCTAAATCACTGGTCCTGAATGAATCTATAAGTTCTTTTTTTACATTAAAGACATATCAACTATTTATTTCTTNCTTGACAATTTCTGTCTCTCTTGTCTGTTGGGAGTTGCTAGATGGCTTAGTCCCTAGTGCTTTCATCATTGTCTTCTTCCATGGTGACATGTTTGAACCTGTAGATAGGAAAAATTTAGAGCATGTTATTTGAACTATAGCTAAATGATAAGACAATTATAAGAATTATTGAAATTATTAAGACATGGCAAGATGCTCCTCACAGTTGTTAGGTTTATAGTAGACAATGCTGAGTGAGATTTTGTGGTGAACCTTTTGGGAACCATCCTAGACAGGAGAAATCAGAGCATAAGAAAAAAAATTCTTTAATATAGATCGAAAGAGTTAGTAACAACTCCTCTAAGTGCATCAGAGGAGTTAGTAACAATTCCTCCGAGCACATCGGAGGAGTTAGTAGTAACTTCTTTGATATGTATTCGGAAGGGGTTGTCATATTTTCTATAGGCTCAGAGAATTTACAAGGAAATTCTAAATATCTTCGTATCAAAGGAGTTCATAGTAAATCCTCTGATATGATTAGAGAATTTGTTTCAATTTGTTCTGAAAAATGTGCAGAAGAGAAAATTTCAACTATTCCGAGCATATCAGAGAAGTTAGTAGTAACTTCTCTCATGTGCTTGGAAATTTACTTTGAAAGTATCCGGTTTTCAAGTTATGTTTTTTTGTAAACATAGGAGAGAGATAAAGAGAAATACGACTAGCACAAAGGAGTGTGAGGAAACCCTTGAAATATCACTAGATTGAGGTATTCGTGCTTGGGGTGATCTTTGGGAGCTTGCAAGGGTTGAGTACAAGGATTTGGAGACGTCTATCGTGGTAAAGGAGAAAGGACTAACTAGTTTTGCATCCCATGGAAAGGAACATGTTCTAAATAAACATAAGGTTGGTGAAAAAGGGGTGTGGTCGAGAGAGAAACGACATATAACCAGGGGGAGGACAGGATTATCGACCTAAGTCAAAAGGGAGAAAGAAAAACTAATGAACAAATACCTAACCCTAGCTTGAAAAAAATGGGAGAGAGGTGATGAAATCTTACCTGGATTATGTCGCCATATGGTGGATATAGATAGGTGAGAGTCTCGAATGGTGTTCCGCTTGACGTGTTTGCCTTTGGTTTTTCTCGTTCAATTGAAAAAGTTTGAATAATAATAAACTCAACCTTATTCTTTTTATATAGCCAAACAGTTACTTTTGACATTTAATGCATTGGGTGGGGTAGGTTTGATCAGAGGAGTTAAAAGAAAGTTCTTTGATCAGCTCATAAGAGTTAAGAGCAAGTTTTTCGATCAGTTCTAAAGACTTAGAAGTAACTCCTCCAAACATATCGAAAGAGTTAGAAGTAACTCCTCCAAACATATAAAAATATTTAGAAGTAACTCCTCAGATATGTTTGGAAACGTTTCTCTCGATTCTTGCAATATCGTTGTGTATCAGTGCTAAAGATAGTAACTCCTCCTAACTTGTTCGGAGGAGTTTGAAGTAACTCATCTGAACTATTTGGAGGAGTTGAAAGTAACTTTTTTGATTTAAAATTTGTATTGCAACACTAAGTACTTTTCATTTTCCAAGTGAAACATGAATCATCAAAATAATCTTGAGATGAAGAAGAAGACTTATGAGGCTTTCTCTTAGGCTCAAAAATAAGGGGGATCCATTTTTAGGGAAGTAACATAATAAAAAAAAATGGAGTGTTGTAGTTCTTGTCACAACACTACAATTTTAAAGAGATCGAAGGGTTGTACTGGCCTATAGTAAGAGGCCAAAACTACATACTTGAACTTCATCTCCAATACATATATATAAAGTTTTCAGCTATCCAAAATTTTCTTTGGATAATTTGGAATTCCACGGAAGGGAATTAAAATGTAAGAAACATGGGGCTACTTGGATCTCTTACATAGAGGTTGTACTTGAATTATACTAGATTGGGTTGAGGGAGTAGACATGTAGGTGGGTGGACCTAGAAATGGCACATTGACTTGAAGAGGGATTGGATGATTGGATCCATTGGAGGAGTGTTGGACCTTGGATGAGGAGTGCTCTTGTCTTAATTATTTTCTTGTGGATCCTCATCACCATGGAGCTTGACATGTGTCACTTATAGGAGGAGTTCTTCACATGTGTGGGATTACTTGTTTGTAGTAGGTTTGTTTTAAGGTTTTAGGCCCACTTTCGTATTGTTGGCCTTAATTACCTCTCTATATGTAAATGAATGAGATAGTTCTTTTAGAATTGTCATCATCATTGTGCTCTTTTATTTGTACTTGTCTTCTTGGAGTAAGACATTGGTGTTCACGAGGAAAACCTAGTAGAAGTTATGATGTTTAAAGAACATTGTTGGGAGCTTGCTCTTGTAAGATGCTTGGGTTTTTATTATGAGTTATACATTGGAGATGATGAAATCATTGATAATATTATGCTTATTCTTATTTAAAATTGAGTTAGAGATCGAGGAGGAGCAACATTAGTATCTTTTTCTTATTTATTCATTCTATTTTTTACTTTTTCACTCGTTTCATGCACTAGGGTTTCTTGAGCATTCTTGAATTCTAGGGTGTTATGGTTTCTACTCTAAGGAGGTAAGGATTTTGGTTTTCATGAAAACCCTAGGGTTGTACCTAATGAGGAGGAAGAGAAAAGGATATTCCTTGCATGAGTCAAAGGAGGACTTGTTAGTGTGATGTTATCTTATTGGACTCTCTTCGTTGGAGCTATAGTTTTTGTGTTTTTACCTGGATAGTGTTTTGGAGAGATTAGAGGGTTGTACTGGCCTATAGTAAGAAGCCAAAAGTACGTACTTGAACTTCATCTCCTATACATATATATGAAGTTTTTAGCTATCCAAAATTTCCTTTGGAGAGTTTTGCATTCCACAGGAGGGCATGGAGTTAGACATTGAAGATGATGAAATCATTGATAATATTATGTGTATTCCTATTTACAATTGAGGTAGATATGTAGGAGGAGAAACACTAGTCTCTTTTTCTCCTTTATTCATTCAAATTTTTACTTTTTCACTTGTTTCAGGCACTATGGTGTCTTGACCATTGTTGAATTCTAGGGTGTTAGGGTTTCTACTCCAAGGAGGTAAGCAGTTAGGTTTTGATGACAAGCCCTAGGGTTGTACCTAATGAGGAAGAGAAAATGACATGCATTGCATGAGGCCAAGGAGGAATTCTTAGTGTGAGATTTTCTTATTGGAGTCTCTTCGTTGGAGTTAGGGTTTTACCTCGCTAGGGTTTTGGAGAGCTCGGAGGGTTGTATTGGCCTATAGTAAGAAGCCAAAGGTAAGTACTTGAACTTCTTCTCCTATACATATATATGACGTTTTCATCTATCCAAAATTGTCTTTGGAGAATTTGGCATTCCACGGAAGGGAATTGAAATCTAAGCAACATGGGGCTACTTGGATATCTTACATAGAGACGTCTACTTTACTTATACTAGATTGGATTGACGGAGTGGACAAGTATGTGGCTAGACCTAGAAGTGGAGGAGTTCTTCACGTGTGTGGGATTACTTGTTTGTAGTAGGTTGGTTGTAAGGTTTTAGGCCCACTTTCGTGTTGTTGGCCTTGATTACCTCTCTATATGTAAAGGAATGAGATTGTTCTTTCATAATTGTCATCATCATTGTGCTATTTTGTTTGTACTTGTCTTCTTGGAGTAAGACACTAGTGTTCATGAGGAAAACTTAATAGAAGTTATGATGTTTAAAGAACATGTTCATTGTTGGGAGCTTGCTCTTGTAATATGGTTGGGTTTGTTCTTGTGAGTTATACATTGGAGATGATGAAATCATTGATAATATTAAGATTATTCTTATTTACAATTGATTTAGAGATATAGGATGAGAAACATTAATCTCTTTTTCTCCTTTATTCATTCTATTTTTTACACTTTCACTCGTTCCAGGCACTAGGGTTTCTTGAGCATTCTTGAAGTCTAGGGTGTTATGGTTTATACTATAAGGAGGTAAGGAGTCAAGTTTTCATGAAAAACCCTAGGGTTGTACCTAATGAGGAGGAATATAAAAGGAGATGCCTTACATGAGGCTAAGGAGGACTTTTTAGTGTGATCTTATCTTATTGGACTCTCTTCATTGGAGCTAGGGTTTTTTTGTTTTTACCTGGCTAGGGTTTTGGAGAGCTTGGAGGGTTGTACTGGACTATAGTAGGAAGCCAAAAGTACATACTTGAACTTTGTCTCCTATACATATATATGAAGTTTTCAGCTATCCAAAATTGTCTTTGGATAATTTTGCATTCCACGGGAGGGCATTGAGTTAGATATTGGAGAGGATGAAATCATTCATAATATCATGCTTATTCTTATTCACAATTGCATTAGATATGTAGTAGTAGTAACATTAGTCTCTTTTTCTCCTTTATTCATTCTATTTTTTATTTTTTCACTCATTTCAGGCACTAGGGTTTCCTGAGCATTCTTTAAGTCTAGAGTGTTAGGGTTTCTACTCTAACGAGGTAAGGAGTTAGGTTTTGATGAAAAATCCTAGGGTTGTACCTAATGAGGAGGAAGAGAAAAGGATATTGTTTGCATGAGGCCAAGGATGACTTGTTAGTGTGATATTTTCTTATTGGAGTCTCTTTGTTGGAGCTAGGTGTTTTGTGTTTTTACCTAGCTAGGGTTATGGAGAGCTAAGAGGGGTTTACTAGCCTATAGTAAGAATCCAAAATTACGTACTTGAAATTCGTCTCCTATACATATATATGAAGTTTTCGGTTATCCAAAATTTTCTTTGGAGAATTTGGAATTCCATGTTGGAAATATTGTCATTGATGTCAACAGTCGAAGTGATGATTTGTAATGATGAAGTATATCATATGAGATTATCATTTATGTCAACATGTATATCAGTTAGCAAAATATGTCAAACAATGTGCAAAGATTGAAAGAGCGAACAAGAGAAGCGAATAATCGAAAGATCAAAGATCAGGAGGAATAACACATTGCACAGAAAGGAAATCCATAACTATTGTTGATCACGATAGGATCAATAATGATTCAATGATCAAAATCTCTAAAGGAAGAATGGATTGTAGAGATGTTGTCGGGATCAGTGGAAAGAATGAACAGTTGATCAATGCAAGAAAAGGCTGAGAAGTTGAACAATGCGTAGAAATGACAAGAAGCTTCAACATCCATTCGATCAAGAAATTAACGACACTGATTGTCTCAAGTAATGGTATTTATACCACATTGGAAGTGTGAATAAACACATACATGTTTATATACACATCTCTCTCCATATCTTATCGACGCATAGTGAAAAGGTATGGTGGGGGCTCTAGGTGTTTGGACTCCATGAGAATCTCACTAGCCTGGAGCCCAGGACGACCTGTCAGGCCCCCTACCTTTTGGTCAAAGTGACAATGAATGTCGATCTGACGATGAAGGATATCGAACGTTAGATATGGGAGAAGTTGCACGACTGTTAGTGGTGAGTTCCTTCGAAAATATAGAGGATTTGGAGTTTCGAGGAATCAAGGATCCTGAACTTTTAAAATCTAAATTTTTCGAAGAGATCCTAGTCATCGGAGGAAGGTGCATGAGACAAGATCTGAGATGATTAGGACTGTCCATTGTCAAGGAGGGCACGTAGCAAAGGGTCATCGTTTTGCTGACTCGAAGAGTGAAGAAGTCAAAGAGCCATTCCTGAGAATTCATGAAACGTGAAATCACATTTTGATCACAACCATTGGTTGGAAAACGAACACGTGGCACTAGATCAATGAATTCAGGGATAGATGATTTGGAGAAACAATGACGAGAGTTGCTCGAAATCCTGAAATGAAAAAATGCAAAACACTCAGCCCTGGGTCATAACCGGAGGTCACATGTAAAATGGGATGTGGAAGAGGAGCTAGCACCTTTAGTCGGGATTTTGCCATTTCAGAAATTGGGAGGTTGGACATAACATACAACAAATGAACCCGAAGGTCGAAGCCCAGAAGTCGAGGAAGCACGCTGATAGACCACGTCAGCAGATCACGTTATCTATGACACATGGCACAATCGGATAGTGACAAGTGTCAAAGTAAAATTGGCATTTCAGGCATGTGTATATCGTGAATTTGAATGACATGTGGTAGCTACTCGGCACGTGCCAAGTCATCATGTGACGTCAGCAGGTTTATGTCACGTTGAGAGTTTCTACTTTGAGAGTTTTTGCATAGCAAGAAAATAATCTAATATCTCGAAGTCCCGAACACCAAAATTTTGAAAGGGACATGCGTCAGTATATTGACAACTTCAGAGATTTGACATGTTGGAAGTCCCGAAAACCCTAAGGGAAAAGTGCTGAAATTACGACAGCCATCCATATCAACGCATGATTAATTCATAGCCATCGAATTTAGCAGTAAAAGGATGAGTGTAAGGTTAAAGTTGATTGTTGATCTGTCTTCGCAATTATAAACGTAAACCATCCGATTGTATCGGCAATATCATAATCAGAAGTTTTGTAATGTTGTAAGTCATGAATACCTGAAGGTCGAAGTGTCGAAATCTCGTCAGTCATCCATCTTGTCAAAAGATTGAATCATGATCATTGATTTGATAAAGCACTCAAGAACTCATTTGGCTTAGCATCAGGTTACCACCGATGGGTATATGATATAAGAGTTTTAAAAGGAAATTGTATTGTGTCGCCTAAATTGTTGAGCCTGTGGTCCTACACCATTAGCCATATGAAAATGGTTTGAAGGGAGAGCCTCATACATATTTTATTTGACAAAGAGTTATACTAAAACAATGCAAAGAATTGATATATGATCGAATATGGTCTGTTGGTGAACCAAGAATGCAGCAGAAACATGAGTATGATTTAATGAGTCGATCCATGTCTGTGATCAACTCATGACAAAAGTGAACTGATACACAGTCATGATTAAAAGAGAATAAATCACAAAAATATGAATAAAGAATAAAAAGGAAAAATGATATTAATTAAAGTTAAGATTATCATTTTAAATGAAAAGGTACAATGGTTTAAATAAAGGGACATGATGTTTTAAATTTCATACCAGTTTGAAGATTATATAAATGAGAAAAAGTGGTGAAAAGAAAGTTTCTTTGTGGTTCATATTAGAAGATATAATCAGGAGCAGAGTCCAAGATAAAGAACTATTCGTTCTAAGGTGCCTGTCAATGTCTTATTTAAGATCAAGAACAGAAGAAGACAAAGAAGCAGTTATGCAATCCAGTACTTGATACAGAAGATCATACAAGGAAAGGCTGCAG
>JASDQU010227901.1:0-17286 GCA_032191745.1 Picea mariana | reverse complement strand
AGATCATGACCCTCAAGACTTAACTTTTAACCTTCTACCCAAATCTGGAACCCTGATTTTCACATGCACACAAGAGAAGAATGAACCAACCTTTTTCCAATGGATGAAGTAGATCCTCCGTTGAGCTTCTTATCCCCTTGCTGCTGCTGCTCCTTCCAAAATCTTCCCTGCAATCAAGACAAGACTATGCATGCATGCTACTAATCTATTCTAAGGTCAGAGATAAAAACACAAATCAAATAACATAGATAAGACTCATGTATTCGGGACAGGAAAAGTATCTTTTTCATTAACTTCAATATGAACCAACTTACAATGATTTCTGAGGCCGGTCGTCGTTCCATGATCCTGATCCTGGGCTCTTCCTCTTATTTTTGTCCTCCAACTGCTGCTGCATGAATTTCTCCTAAATCTTGAGGCAAGGCTAAAGGGTTGGGACAAAACTGGCTTGGCAATTTGGCAGAGTTTCTTTGCTATGATTTTCCTCCTTTGAATAGTACCCCTACCCCTCCTTTTATAGGCTAGAAGGAGCTAGGGTTTTTGGCGAACTCTCGGACATGCATGACTCGGAGTTCCAGTTAACTGACAAAAAGCCTAGTGTCCCGATGGAAACTTTCCTGATTTTTTGCTTTGTTAGGTACCCGCGGGCTGTTTTGGGTTAGCCCGCGGATGCCCGCGTGCAGTATAAGGACAGCAAGTGGTTGCCCGTGCCCAGTGAGAAGTCAGGGCGCAGGTTGCTTGTTTTAAGTGGTTTTTTGAGGATTTTTTCAGCATGGCTTTGGCTAGGAAGATGCATGAGTTGGCCTGATGCCAGGTAAGCAGGGATAGTGCAATTTAGGGTTATAACACTCATCTCAGCCGAGGTCATCAAACAATTGGGATTGTTGAAAACAACACACCCACAACCATACAACATTGGTTGGCTTTTCCAAGGCATGATCTTCATGTCAGCCAACAGTGTTGATTGTCATACAGCATCCATCCCTTCAAGGATGATGTATTATGTGATGTCGCTTTGGTGGATGTCTGTGATGTTCTCTTGGGCCAACCATATATGTGGAAGTGCCATGCTATCTATGAGCCTCGACCCCATGGTGTCGTTGTTACTCTAGGGGGTCATCTCTATAGGATAGAGAGGTGGTTTAGACTACTGTCCCATCTAAATAGTGCCGCAAGGTAGTATCCCATACTAAAAAATTCAACTTCTTCATAATCTGTTCAAAAGGTGAAAAGAAGGATATTGTAACCACTGTAGCCTTGGCCCAGGCACCTTATATCCAACAGAAGCAGGTCGACAAGACTGTAGCAAAGCGTAAAGATTCCTTCTACACACAAACATCTCATGTAGCCAGATTGGTTAAAAATGTCCAACCCTTCCAGCCACAGGTTAGTGAAAACCTTCAAAAAGCTAAGCAACACAACTTCTCCAACAAGGCAAGCATCTCATCAAGATGCAGATTCAACAAATTATTTTCCCTCTCCCCGGGGAACTCAATGCAATGGAGAACATTTATTCCTAAGGACAGAGTATTGATCCAAGTGGATATCGGTGGCCACCCACCTTTTCCAACTGGCTCAAAAATATTTTCTGGCAATTTTGGTAATTTACTATTTTTAGCAGTTTTTAACTTTTGGGGCCATTTTGAGGGCCTAAATGAAGTTTTTTCAGGATCGAGGTTCTTAATGAAATTTGGAGGCTTTGATGAATCCCCCAAAATGAATCTCCTTGATGATACCTTTCCAACTAGCTATCATGTGCCCCAAACGGAGATCGTATGCCAAAGTTATGCCCCCGGGAAGTTGATACACCAAACTACCCAAAACGGGGTCCACAAAACTGTTGGGGTCCACAAAACTGTTGGCGTTTCATCTTCCAGTTTAGGGTTTTTTATTTTCTTTATGATAAAAATTCCTTTGGAGACTCATTGTAAAATGATCTTCTCACGGATGTGAGTAGTCGTCACATCTCTTCTAAGAGATAAGCGTCCACCATTCTAGTGAGTCTTTCACTCTGTATTTTTACAATCTTTTGTACATTTTCGCTCATTAATAGAAAATTGTGTATTACTGTATCTCTACGTTTATGGTTGCATCTTGGATACATTTTTGTTATATTATTGGATATCCAAGATATCTCTGTACATTGCTTTATTATATCTCCTCTCTCATTTTGTGCCGAAGATAATCCGGATCAGAAAGTTGGAATACCGAGATAAAAAAATCATCACAATCCTCAAAGGAATACTCATCACAATCCTCAAGGAATAACCAAAAATCATCAAGAGAACATAGAACTAGGTCACCCTTGGGTGCTTGGAAAACATTTGCAACTACATCATCCCCTTGTTGCCAAATGTCAAAATTAGTAGTAACCTCATATGATAGTTGTAAAGGAAACATTGGAAATGACCCTCATTGTCATAAATGGGATCCCCATCATACCCAATCACATCCCATTTATGTTTCCCAACGTGTATGAACTCTTCAATATTATCAACCATGTCATTACCTTTATCATAACATGAAGGGCTTAAAACATCCAAGGGCTCCTCTAACCATTCTTTACTTTCCAAATCACAAAATAAAGCATCTTCAAAATATTGGAAAGGGAAATAACTTATAGTATTCACTTCTTGCTGTGAATGAGCGTCGAATACTTGTATGTATTCATCAAATGAAATGGAAAACATCAATGCTTTGTCCTCATGACTTGCCCTTATATCTTTAGCTTCATAATACATAGGGTCTAATTTTTCCAAGGATTCCCTTTCTTCTTCACCTTTTGAATCATAAAATAAGGTATCATCAAAAACTTGAAAAGGAAAGTGACTAACCTCATCCTCTTATTTTTTTGAAGGAGGAATAGGATCTCGGATGGCTTCTTTAGAGGGAGGAGCATGCATTAATACTCCATCATCATGTTTGATATATTCAGGCTCTCGCTCTTCAACCAGGTGTTCATTATCTTTGGTAGAAGCATGAGTAAATTCTTGCTCTTCCTCATGGGATTGGAAACCTTCATTAGGATCCCTCTCCTCAACCTCTTGTTGGTTGATGACTTGTTCCCTTCTTTCCTAGAATTTACTAACAAAGATCTCAAGGGAAACTAATCTCTCCAGACTAAGAGTATCTGGGGTATATTTTGGGTCATCAACTTTGATTTTTGGAATAAAGAGGTGTTCTCCCTTGAACAAAGAGATATTTGCCTCGATTTCTATAGCCATGTGATAATATTATTGGATTGTTCTTTCCCCTATTTTACTGAGGAGAAATCCTAATTTCACTAAGAGTGCATTGGTATAGAGGTAAATGAGGTACTGGTTTTTAGGACGATGTCTTCTAGGAATTTTTTGTTAGCAAATTCTCAAACCTGGTATGGAATTCTTTGACAGTATTTTTCTTAGTTCGTTTCATGTACTCAAGTATTTTTTATTATCATGTGGATATATTATAATTTAATACCCCATTTCTCGAGAAATGTTTCTTCTAACTAGTCCATAGACGTGATGCTAGCATCAGGGAGATTATCATACCATTTCCTAGCATTGCCATGAAGAATGGAAGAGAAAAGTCTCATTGCCAAATATTCAACACCATCATTGATAGGGTGGAGTTGAAAAAAGGCCCAAAAATTACCCATGTGATCTTTGGCCCTAACCCCATCATTACCAATGAATCTAGGGAGCCAATTTTCATACCTCGGAAACATTTGTTGAGGGTAACCTAGAATTTCACTCATATCCTAGGGTTTAAAATTACTTGGGTCCCATTGAGAAGCCATGGTTGGTTTTATCATTAGTGGAGTCACCAGATAATCCTTCTAGGGATTATCAAAGGGAAAAGAGGGAATCACCCTCGGTGGAGTCTCCAGGTAAGCTTTGAAAATTGAAAGGCTTTGTGAAAAAGGCTTACCAAAAATTTGTCGTTCGAGGAAAATTGACTTGATGTTCCCCGACAATGGCACCAAAAATTTTATCGCATAATCTATACTTGCCCAAAGCCTAAAGGAAAGTAGGCCTATATTAACGTAACATGGAGGTAGTCCTATCATTGTCACCCCAATAGGATACCTCTTTCTATTTAGGAGGAGAAAAAACTCACTCCAAGGGAGATGTCCCAAGACCTAGTTGTTTGATGAAGGGTAAAAAGACTAGGTAAAACCCACCCCTCTCTCTAGGTCAGTTGAGGAAAGAAATCACTTGGTAAAGTTTAAGGGGGCAAAAGGAAAAGTGAATGAATGGTACCTTCCCTTTACCAATGAAGCAACAAACTTTATCAATAAGAAATGATATCAATGTTTCAAATCGTTGATTTCAAGATATAAATATGCTACTGAAACACTAAAAGATAAAATGTATAGCAACAAAAAATATGTCTAGAAATTGAAAGTTATGATGACAAGAATGATATAAATACCTTTCAAGTTGTTTGATAGTACTTTTTCACTTACAATTTAAATATTAAAATCAAGTCAATAAATGACTTAAATGGCTGTCCAAACACTTATAACATCATTAATTAATGATGATGACAACAATAGAAACCACTTCAAAAAAGTACTATAATAAAGCAATAAGGCAACTACTTCAACATCCAATGATTATAGTTTGCTTAGTAAAAAGTTTTAGTTGCTTTAGGGATAGTTTGAGGGGTTTTAAGGGGCTGCAATGTTGGTTGTAATAGTAGTTACAACAACAACAACAACCTCAAACAACTTCAGAAATTTTCACCTAGAAGACTAGTAAAAGGAGGACTAAAACCTTAGGATGATAGCACCTAGGCAAATGAAAAGTTATGGGTTAGTTCTAGGGGTTAGTATGCTTATTAAGGATGATAAATAGGTCTATAACAACAATTATAGCAGCGTTAATATGGTTGTTAGTGTTAGTGAAGGTTTCAAGAAGATGTGTTGAAAGTTTGTTTGGTTTCATTCATCCACAAGAGTGTAAAAATCAGTGCCTTTTAGGGCTTATGGAGTCAATAACAGTAACAATATCACTTGGGAAATAAAATAATGATAATTATTATCTAAGGGAAGAATTATATGCAAAAGGTGTTGGCACTTCAAAGCCTCAAACATTTACCCCTTTTAAGGGAGATTTTGCTAGAGAGTAGGCACTTCTAGGCCCTAGTGTACCTTCCTTCCTCAACTTTTTTGAAAGGCAATTTAGTTGGTAACAAGAATGAGATTAATAGAGAGCTATCACTTTAGGGCTCTAATGTATAATTGAAAATATCAAGCTAGTAGAATAGTTATATAGAGAAATAAGCCTTTGTTGTTTCTCCCCTAGGGTTTAAACAATAAATTTCATAATATTAGACATGAAACAAGTAAATTTTACCACAAGCATCCATGGCATGAATAAAAAATCATATTTTCCACTTACTTCACCAAGAATAATCAAATCAAACCCTAGTTGAAGACCATTACACCATGAAAAATGCCAAAATACACCACCATAAAGCTCTCCCAAGAGGTGTGCACTAGTTATTTTAGCCAATAACCCTTAAAGAGGGTGAAAATTTCAAACCACCACTTGTGTGTGATGAGTTATGATGGAGGTGAATGTCACTTTATGTCTATTTATACCAAAATTAAGAACTTTAATTATTTTAGGTCAAAATATCAGGGCCGACCTGGCCAGTTTACTAAAAAGTTACATTTTTACCAAAATAAATTCAATTTGCATCTAAATAGGCCCCCAAAGGCGACATCATGCCCTCCTAGGGTGATGTTGGGCCTCAAGTGTGGGATGTTGGGCAAAGGATATGAAACACTGGGCCTTCAAAGGCCTAAAACTTTCCCACACATGTTAATAGCCTCATGAATGCCTCCAAAGTGACAATCATAGCTGACATGTGATCTTTAGGGTTGTAGAGGTGACGTCCAAGGCCTTCCAAGAAAAAAATTCAGGGGGGAGGAGAATGAGACCTTAGGTTTGGGTCCTCCATAGAGCCTCCAAAGGAATCGTCGTTCTTTCTCTTGGTGCAAGTTTTTCAATCTCTTCTTACCCCTAGTTGGGGTTTCAACATCCATATGTGGGCTTTAAGCCCCCATGAAGGTTTGAGCTAATCATTCCCTCATGTGTGCCTGTCCACTGAGCAAATGTCCTGCAACAAAAACAAGTACACCATCCAGGGGTTCATAAGTCACAGGTATCATAGAATTTAAATCACGTCCAATAGTTAAATTACCCAAACATGTGCATCAAACCCCCCTTAATCCAGATAAATGATCAAAGACATTATGAAATTTGACAAGTTATATTTGGATAACGTCTTAGGGTTTCCTATTGATCTAACCTCTCTTAATTTTGGGGTGTTTCCCAGGTGAGACCTAGTCCAATTCATGTAAGTGTATGAGGTGGCATGGGGTAAATATTTGGGAATGGGGTGCATGTAATAACGAGGAAATGTAGAGTCTTACCTGTGGGTATCTTTGTAGAGGGAGAGTTGCACCTTGTCATAAATTTAATTGCTTCCTAGCCCATTCATTGTCTTTTACTGTAAACTTTATTTCTTTTGAGATTTTTCTCTTGTGCTTCAAGGAAATTTTGAGGTGCCACTCTTGTTTAAGGCTGAATTTTGCAACTTGGATCAATTTTGGAATTTTGATGATGATCTTGCATGGTATTCTCATGATTATTCTTGGTTCAAGTAAGTAAAATATTCATTTTGTCATCTATTGAATAGTTTATTGTATGGTTTTATTTTATCATACAAGATTATGAAATTTCATTGTGTATTTAATGCTTGAAGTAAGAGACTTAAGTTGCTACTTTATTAATTTTTATTTGCCAAGATTTTCATTAATTGTTCTAGTAACTAGTGAAACCCTAGAGCCCTAAATTGCTAGCACTCTAAGGGCTTGGACTTAGTTATTGTTGCATAAGTTTTTACTTCATAAGAAGGCTAAGGAGAGAAAGGAAATAGGGCCTAGAAATGCCTACACCCTAGCATCTTGTCTCTTGATGTCAAAGCCTAGGAGGACTTAAGTTACTACTTCTCCTAGGTCTTTTCCCTCTTAGACTTTTGTGCATCATCATCATTGATTTGAAGCCTTAGAAGAATCTATCCACCTTGAATCCATTACCTTTGAAGGCACTAATCCTTATCTCTTACCTCTTGGCAAGACTCAACTCAAACTCTTTCACTTCATACTCAAACTCTTTTACTTTATACTCTACTAATATTACAATCTAGTCTAGAAATACTAACAACTAATTTGTTGTTGTCATAATCATTGTTATAGCTATCATTTTGCAGCTTATATTAACCTACTAACCATTTAATTCATCCCAAAATTTGTATAAGGCAAGGTACTATCAATAAGTGTTAAAGTGTATGTTTAATTTTCTTTTTAGAGTACAAATTCTGAAGGTGTTACCGATGCCATAACTTTTGTTACATCCATTGTTGCACCCCTCAACATCCCTAAAATCATCCATAAAACCATTGGTCATTTGTACTAAGAAAACCATAATCATTGGATATTGAAGTAGTCTCTTATTGCCCTATTATAGTACTTTTATGAAGTGGTTTTATTGTTGTCATCATCATTAATTAATGTTGTTTGGACAACCATCTAAGTCAGTCATTGACTTGTATTTATCTTGAAAAGTGTGAGTGACAAACCATTATCAAGTTTGCAAGACTATTGTATCTCTTCCTTGTCATCATAACTGGCACCTTTCAAGATACATTGTTGCTACTATGATCTCACTTTCATTGTATAGTAACTTGTTCAGGCAACACATAATTTGATGTTTCATTGGTAAAGGGCAGGTACAAATCCATTTTCATTTTCCCTTGTCCCTTTCAACTTCACCAAAGTGAATTCTTCTGCTGAGTGACCTAGAGAGAGGGGTGGGTTTTCACTGTATTTTTTTTCCCTTCATCAACCAACTAGGCCCTAGAACGTCTCCCTTGGAGTGAAGCTTTACTCCTCCTAAAGAGAAAAAGGTACCCTATTGGGGTGACATTGATAGGGTTACCTTTGTGTTACATCAATCTAAGCCTACTTTCCTTCAGGCTTTGGGATAGTATAGATTGTGTGATAACAAGATATACTCTTTGTCGGAGAAGTATGCAAGAAACAGAAGACTTGGGACCACTTCTTCCATGATAAGAGGAAAAATCAATTTATACCCCTACCATGGAAAATTGGGAATTGCATTGTTAAACACATAACTCACCTTAATGGATTCGTGGGAAATCATGAACATATTGGTTTGAAGGAATCAAAATTTGTTGAAGGTTTTGATCCAGACAACAAATATACTACACATATGTCGTTAGTAGGGTATTCTTCACACTTCATCAGAATTGAATAGTTTCAAGAAGGTGGCGGAGATAACTTAGATCTCCAAGAATTAGCGGCCTACCAAATTTCAAATGACACAGGAGAATTAAAAAACACAAATGAAAGACGCATACAACATGGTAGAGAAACAACAAATCAAAACCCCGATTCTCCAACAAAATCTCAAAGAAGAACTCCATCGAGAATGAAGAGTAGAACCAGTGGAATGGATACTAGAAAAACATCAGTTGGAGGCTCAGATGATGGTGGAGATAAAGATACATCAAGGAAAAGTCTTGAGAAAACACATATTACATACACTCATGTAAAAATAAAAATAAATATATCATCAGTAGAACTAAACACACGAGAAGTCTAGGAAAGTCCCCATGCAATGGATATGGATGAGCTCATTGAAGAAACTAGATGGTCTATACAGAGGTTGTTAGAAACAAGAGAAATTGCTAATGCTATGATGTCCCACGATCCTGAAATATTTGAAGAGGAATCTATCACTCTGCACTAGTACGCAACACACAATTATGAAACTAAGAAACTATTGTTGGAAAAAGTTAATACCAAGAATAAAAATTCATCTGAATGATGGAAATCTTCAATTGATTTGGATGGAGTAGCACCATCCAAAATTGCGCACTTTCTTGGAGATACTAGAGATGCATTAAGACAATCAATTGATAACATGGAAAAAGATAATTTATAATTAAAGAAGATCATAAAAGAGTTAGAATTTGCTTTGGTACCAGGACCATTATTTCCATAACCTTTGAGTTTGATTCAACCTACACTTGAATTGGAGGATATCCCATAAATCAACACAAAATACAAAGGCTCATCAAGTTTATTACAGGATGTAATAAAATATGTTGGTGATGCCATAAAAAAAAGGATTGACATAATTCAGGAGATTTGGGAGCTTTCCCAAAGTATTGCTAGATTTTCCTCCAGAATACAAAATTTCAAAGAATACTTGCGGAAGGATTTGGAAAATGATGAAGGTTTTTTTAAGGAAGTTGTAAACACATTTTCATCCAAAGTCTCAAGTTTAAATGAAGCTCGAAGGAAGGAACAAAAACTTCCCTCACCTTACTGTATGAAGTAGATTAATGCATGTTGGATAAAAAGAATCAAAGAGTTAAGAGTTAAGAGAAATGATAAATGGAACTGATGTCTTAAGGAATACAAAAAGTGATTTATTTCTTAAACTTGTTAATCTTACTAAGGAATTGGATGGTCCCATTTTATTGATGGATACCATGATCTTAACCAAAGAATATTTAACGCGACTACGTAATGCACTAAAAGTTGCTTATGATAATGAGTTTACTGAAACTATAGAATTTTCTAAAGATGAAGTTGAAAAATGGTTAATTCAGTATATCAATGGGAATGATGAAGTGGATGACACATTGCATCAATCAGAGCTAGATTTGATGGAATTTGAAAATAAATTATTTGAAATTAAAACTAAACACGAAATTACCATGGCACCTTTAAGAGAGTACATTGTGGAATGGTTGAAAAAGGCATTAATCAAAATTACCGAACCAAAAAATCAAGAAACATTTACAATGGTTATTCCATCTCGACGACAACATACACGTATAGAGGAGCCAACTATAAGCAAGTAAAGGTTATGAAATATATCCATCACAATGAGTTGAACATTAATTTACCCTTCCATTTTCCCCTAAGTTCATTTATTCTACAATCATTTGTCATATTGTCTTTATCTTCTCGATATTTTGTAGGATTTAGGTTGATTCTTGGCTGTCCTTCTTTTATCTTCCAGGTATTTTCACTTTATGGTCTGCGGGAGCCCTATCCCAATCCTATTTGAAGGGAAAATGCATTTTATTTTATTTAAAGACATTTACTTTGTATTTAAAGACTCATTATTATTTTTGAGACTCCAAGAGAGCTATTTGAGATATTATATTACTGTATTCTCAAAGACTTTGATTAGAAGATTGAGTTTAAAGTGATTTATGGAATGATAATTTAAAGTTCTCTTTTAATTTTGGTCCATTTTCCGTTCTCTCTATTCATGGATATTTTTCAATGTTCTGATGAATGATGTGATGGAAATATAAGTCTCTTATATTATGTGTGCATCTTATCTATTTATGTTGTAAATATTGTACATATGAGTTTCTTTTAAAACACCTTGTCCCCAATCTCAGGTGATGTTTTTCCTTGAATGTGAATGTAAATATTAAGTCTGATCCTTCTCAAAATTTGTTTTATTTTATTTTATTTTCATGGAATTATAAGAACAAGAGGAGCACCACCTCTCTAAAAACATAGGAGGATTCATATCCTAGTGAGGTTGATGTTTAATCGTGAAACAGTATTTTAGATCAAAATCATATTAGGTACATCCCAATTCCTTAAATCCCTTTTAGCTGACACTCACGTAGGGTTAGGTTATTATTACAAACTTTATTCCCTTGCAATATTCTTGAAAGAAATAGGTGCCTCTTCTACTAGCTCACTTGGCTATAGGATTGAGTTTTTCAATATTTGCCTAATCGAAGGTGGATTTGTTCTTTTAGAAGAAAGAAATCTAGTCCTTTGACACTGATGTAGTGGTTGATTATCCACTTTGAATTAAAATAATCAACAAAAGAAAATAAAAAAGAAATTTCAACCTAAGGATGTCTACTTCCAAATCACCAAGCACTCAACTTAAATGTTCCTAATAAGGAAACTACAACTAGACTACTCTCCCAAAGATCAATTTAGGGTGGTTAGGACTTGGAATTGAATCAGTGAAGAGTTTATTAGAAATCCTTCTAGAAGCTAGCTTGTTATGATTAAGGCACAAGTCCAATTAATGAAGGTGTGAGAGACAATTACAGTAATTGTCAGCTGACATTCACCCAAGGTGCAAGGATCCTCATGAATATGGGAACCCTCCAAGGGAGATGAAATATATTTTATGCATTTGTATCAGGTACCATAAGAACTTCCCACTTCTAGCCATCTAAAAATATCCTAAAGAAATGTTGTTAAGGCTACCACTTCACAGATGGAAATTTGGTGAAACAATCATGGGTTAGGTTTTTATCTATGGGTTGGGAATGTAGGACTAAGTCCTAGACCATAAAATTTAGATAAATGGTGTCGCCTCAAGGACTAGCCACTTCTAATAAATCTCTCATACATTCATAAGCCACTAAACAAACTGAGAGGGGATAATCTCTATGCCTGCTCAACTTTTATATTGTGCATAATGTGTGGGTTAGGTGCACGTTTCTGACAACTATCTTTTGTTACTAAAGGATTTTCACTCCCTAACAGTTCTAGTTTCATTTTGCAACCTTGGAAATTTTACTCTCCAACCTACACTAAGGATTTACAACTAGACTAAATGGATTTTCTATAAGGAAAATTTCTAGTTGTTTTAAAATGCTAAACATTTGTTTTAAGTTTTTGGTTTACTCAGAGTGTATGAAGGTGAAACTTGTGATGTTTTGCAGACTCAAAAAACGCTAGAAATAATAAATATATTCATAAAATTTCATATTTATATTAATCCTTATATGAAGTTAGGGATTATTCCATTAACTTCAAATAATGAACAACTTAAGAGATTTGATCTAATAAATCCAACCAAAATAGTTATTTTTTTTCTTTTATTTTCCAAATTGATGCTATGCAATTCAAGAAACCAAAAACAGTGTAAGAAAAGTGTCATTATAATGTACAACCAAAAAAAAATGTTTTCTATAAAAAAGGGAAAATACTATTAACAAGAACAAAAATGAGGTTTAATTGTCTATCACTGTATATAAAAAAATCTCCAGAGTTGTAAGGAAACAAGATTGAAAAAATAAAATCCTAACAAAAATGTAGAATTTCGTTTTAAATGATGTATACACACTTCCCTTTAAGGAAGACCCATGTATACATGCTTTTATGGAAAGAAAAGAGAGTATGCATGCTTCTGTCCTTAATAAAAATGTGTATGAGGCCCATAAAATGATAAAAATTGTAGAAAGGGCTTGAAAAACTCCTAAATTTTGGTTCTTACAATAAACAAGCAAGAATCAAAATACATCCAACTAACCAATTCCAATTTTTGAAGGCTGGAAGTAAGAGAGAAGAAAACCCACAAAGAAGAAACTAATAGAGTTCTCAATGGAGTCACTAGTTCTATGATCAGGAATAACCTACCACTAACTAGGGTCAAATCAATGGTGGAGCAGTTAGAGGATAAACTACTCACCTTTCCAAATCCAATAATTATGTCAAATATCTAAGAAATATAGGAGGAAGAATACATGTGGCTAGTTGGATAACCCCTTTTATTATATTTTGTGATTAGTATTGAAACAATTCTAAATGTCTTGATGTTCCCAACTTTCTCCAAATATCTGCACACAAGCAATGCACAACCTTCCTCAAACCATTTAAACATAAAGAATAAATGACAATAAAATGAGAAAACTTATAACTAATTGATCTTAGCTAATAATAGGCAATTAATTTCTCCTCCAAATCATATAATAATCATTCAAATAGATAATAACATAGCCTTTTTTTGGTGGGGGAAAGAAGAGAGATCTTCATATATTTACCAAATAAAATAGACATTACAAAGAAATACCTAATTTGTTGGTGAAACCTTCATCACTAGAGTTCGGGTCCTTCCAACCTGGATCACTTAAAAACTACAACTCCACCTTGGACTTCTTTCTATACAAGAATGGGAAAATATCAAAGATTTAGGTTCCAACTCAGACAAAGAAGTAAAGTTCAGAACTAGGAGGATCCTAAATAAGGGGAAAGGTCATAAATATATAGGGAAAATGTATTATAAATGCTCCAGGATAAGGGTGCTTGAATGGTTAGTTGCCACTTCTCCAACATATGAACCTTATTTATTCTCTTAGTAGTTGTTTAAGTTCGTTGGTAAGGGAGATTAAGGTTGTACAAGTGTATGAAACATGTACTTCATATTAGAAGTGCCAAACTAATGTACATTTATATTTTTTTTTGCAACTTTCAAAATGCATATGCACCTTGCATACAGCAAAAACATGTATGATATGCATGTTTCCATAAGGAACAATGTGTATACCTAAATAGAGTCATTTAAAAGGAAATTCAAGTGGAGAAGAGATATTGGATGGGGTATAAATTGGCCAAATAAGTCATTAATGGTCAGTGATGACCAAATAATGCTATAACATATATCCTTCTCCTTATGTTTATAATATTCTATCATTTCTAAATTTGATATCACTTAGAATTATAGGCTTATACTTGCCAATCAAATCTTGTTTTCCATTGATATATTTGTTCATGGTTTAATTAATATACCAAGTGAGGTTAACAATGCACCTTTCTCCCTACTCTTCTCACATTCCTTCTTCACAACATAGTGTCTTGAGATTTTCTTCTTGTTGTCATGTGACTAGTCACACTTGTGCTTGAAATATCATGTGCACAGTGTTCCTTCTTGACATAGTATTGTGGAGGAGATACCACCAAAGAAATGTCCCAAAATAAATAAACAAAATCCCCCAATGAATCCTTAAAATGATCTCTATTGTAATCATTGGTCAAAGCGTATAAGTTTTTTTGATGACCACAATAATTTCTATATTGGTGTTGAAATTTTAGATGTTCTTTCTTTTCTATAAACATTCATATTAACAACCTTGTTAATTTCCTTATTAACAACTAGAGAAACATCCCTAGAAACATCTCCATAATGACTAAATTGTTGGATATTATTAACACCTTTTATAACATCCATATTATTGACCAAATTCAATGGGACATACCTAGGGATGTAATTATGCCCCTCATTATGTCCCACTTGTAAAATTGTCACTATTAATACATAATTGACATATTAATTTACAAATAATACATAATTAGTGGACCCTCTTTTTTAAATTGTCCAACCACCTATTAATATATTTTCTTGTTAGTCTCTATAGCATGCTATCATGAACTTGTCTTGTGTAATTTATCCTGGACAATGATACCAATTGTTAGCACTTAATTTTAAACCTAGAGTCCTTATAATTGTTCAACATATGTGTAGACTGCATTACTAAAATATATTGGCATATTCAACCCTATTAGAGGAGGTCTCACCCAACGCATCAATTTAATAGTTTTCATAAAGGTTAATTCAATCACGAGTTAATAACATAAAATAACGTTCATGGCCTTAAAAGTTAAAAATGTTGCACAATCATACATTCATTAATGCTTGAAAAAAAATACATATAACATTGTTGGTAAATGAGGAAATCCCCATCCATGCCATAAAACAAAATAAAATTCGAAGGGCCTTATCGATATTCAATATATTCATTAATATTGTACCTATATTCTTAATAGACCCTAACCATTAATTTTTTTTTTCAAAGTGGGGCCCTATCAAGTATTCACCATATTCATTTCAAATAGTTGTATTAGGTTGATGGACAATTGGTTTGGATTGTTGGTTGTCATTGATGTCAACCCTTGGAGAGTGATAATGTAGATTGATGTCAACCCTTAGAGATAACCCTTGGAGAAGTCTAGTAAAACTATTCTAGATGGATAGTACATGTCATTCCATTTCCGGTGATATGTGGAACGTCACATAACATCTTATGGTTAGAGAGTTATGGACATGTGAAGTTGGGGAACCCTCATGCGTTATCTAGAAGCCCCTAGAAGCCCCTCGAAGGTCAAATAAGTAAATTATTCTAGAATGTAACGACCCCATCATTACGGCTACAACAGACACAATTTTTTTATTTTTATTTTTGGGCAGGAAAGCAACGACGAAAATAGTCGAACACACATCCTCACGACGAACACCATGCACATAGATTAGACAACAGAAGAGAAACAACTCAACACACAAGCACATCGAGAAATTGGGTGAAACAAGTGAAAATCAAAGACAAAAGAAAATGGCTACCCGTCCGACACAACCCAACGATGCCTATAAGTTAAAGGAAAAAAACCACAATCCTGACACCATAGCCTTGAAGACCAGTAACTAGAGCCTCTAGGGCACGCAAAACCAAACGCATGAATGCGTTACAAACCAAGCACCAACAACACTTACGACGAATAATCGCCCACAACGGAAAGCACTGACTTTGACCAAGTTATCATTCGCCACTATCCATTAGGGCGCACAATGATCCCCTCATTAGAAATCATGTCGTTGCCAGGAGATAGGCGTGATAATAACCCTGGCACAACATGATATACCTGGACCCTTAACCCAAGCTAAAACTGACACGCTAGGAGACCAAAAATCTGACAAAACTACGAGGAGACTATACCCACAAACCCAAGCCACAGTAGACGAGATGCAAGGAGACATAACTAAACTTAGGTTGAGCAAGCTATTGAACTATTACACCAAACCCAAAAGCCATGATTGTTAATCGTTAGTCTGAGTGTGAAGGAGTGAACTAATATCGACAACTATTAATCTATTGAGGCATAAGCAAAAAGGATCAAGGTGTAAGACGGATAAATGAACTATTGCTATATAAAGAAAAAAAATTAGGCTACTATTATCATAAGTCATAAGACGTGTAAAACACCATGGACACATAAAGGCAATAATTCTAAGGGTAGTAAGGATCTCCACCTTCCTTGGAACCGATCTTTTAAAACTCTTCAACGTTTAATCTCTGCCAGCAATAGTGGTGTAATTAAAATTTAGATTAAGATTTAACTCTTCAAATTTAAATCTCTACTAGCAAATTTTCACTGTATAATTATATTGAATGAAGCTTTACCCTCTACAAATAATTCTCTACCAGCAAGTCGTCGTGCGATTAGATGTGGAAACAAATTTTAACTATATAATAAATTTATATGCGTAACATTCACTAGGTTAAATACATTTAAAAAAAGGTTAAACTCTGCAACTAAATCGTTTCCCAGTGCAATTCGCTACTAGATCGATGTCTTTTCATTATATTTTGTTGTCTTTTAATACATAACGCAGTCAAATGAACTAACGAAAAAGAATTTAAAATTGAGATATAGATGCAGTTAGTTGTCTATTTAAAGGTAACGACATTGTTGTCTAGTTGTTTAACAAAATGATAGATGTCACCAACTGTTAATAATTGTCTATCATATCTAGTCATAAAACACTATCATATACACGAAATATTTTCCACCGTTACACAGTAAATATGCTGCCCATTTTACACAGTTATTACGTCTACCAAACACTCAGTAACACGCCATCATTGTATTGTAGAAATCGCTACCCACTATATCATAAATACGCTACCCATTACACTCCAATACACAGAATTACACCCACCATTACCGCCATACAAGCAATAATTTCACCAACCACTTACATAGTCAACACAACAATTAAATCGCGGGGCTTCAAAATTTTGGGGATAACGCTGTTGAAAACAAACTATAACAAAATCGTGAAGTGAACAAGAGCAAAAGTGAAACGAAACCACTTAAATAAATTAGATTGAACTGTCTAGTTTGAGAATTAAATTGTCTAATTATAAAGAAAACACGGAGTTGAAAAAGGTCATGTATGTTGGGTTAGTGCTGAGTTAAACAAGATAAATTTGTGGTGTTAAATCACAGTTTTTTTTTAAAGAGATAAAAATGAAACAAAAATGCGTGGGTGGGAATCGCTGTATAAAATGATTAATCACATATGAATACAAGGCATATACAAACACTATCAAACATCAATTAAACGCAGTCACACTCTGTACACAATAAATTCTTAGTCACCATTACATGTAATTTGCTGTGAGTAATTAATAAACTCACAGTCATGCTATGTTAAGATTTACGGTCTAAAAAAAAATGCCATCATACATGTAATTAATATTTACTATTGTAAGATGCAGTCCTTCAGATTTGTTGTGTTTTATCAGAAATGCAAACATATAAAAATCACAGATATACAATTTCGCATTGATAGAATCTGTAATGATCCCAAG
>JASDQU010227900.1:0-17286 GCA_032191745.1 Picea mariana | reverse complement strand
CTGTGAACATTGCTATCTGATTCAAGTGCTATTTCTGTTCAAGTGTTATTTCTGTTGCTATTTCGTATATCATTTCTGTGTATTGTGAAGATTATGCTGGATATTTCACTGTTATTCTGTTATTTCTAGCATTTCGTTTCTGTTCTGCATATTTTATATATCTGGTATCTTGCAACATAACACCCTATCCTGTACTTGTCCAAACTTAATCAATAGATCCTTCCATTCATGCGAGGCATAAACTAAAGTAGATTTCCTTTAGTCCAAGTCTCCTACAAGATATGAATCAACATAACCACAGACTAAATCATTGCAGCCACTATAGGTGATGCTCGTCGTGCCTCTAAGATATGGAAGAACCCATTCCCAATGCTCTTTACCTGGATTTTCCATGTGTCCACTAACAACACCAGCTGCTGCATGTGAAATATTTAATCTTGACAATTTCATCACCTACATAGTTCCTATTGTACTAACATATGGTATATGAGAGAAAACCTTTTCCTCCTCATAATCAGAACATAAACTTGAAGAAATCATACAGTGGAAATATAGAAGGATATTTACTTGTTTCACAATGTTCATATTGAACCTCATCAATATCTTCTCCATAGACTTTTGTTGTGATAACCACAACTTAAAATTATTTTCATCTTTGTATACTTATATGCCCAAGATTTGTTTTTTTTCTCTTCCACTCTTCATCTAAAATGTCTTGTTCAACTGAGCCTTTAACACATTGATCTCAATCATCCTTTTCCTTGCAACAGACATATAATCAAAAAATAACATCAAGATAACAAATGTACCATAAACACAATGGTTATAGTTATTTCTTGATTAATGTTGGCTAAAGAATCTAACATCTTGTACCATTTATTAGGAACATTTAGGCCATATAATGATTCCTTGAGTTTGTAAACAAATCCCTCTTTGCGATCGTGAACTACTTCTAATTGCTCCATATACATATCTTTTCTAATTATGATTTTTTGGGTAGTAGGACCCCACCATCATTGAAATTTTCAGCTATTCTCTTTGTGAGTTCGGACATTCATGTCTTCTATGAGGTGGAAACCTTAGAGTTTGTGAGCTCAAACACCAATTATTTAACCAGAAATTGGTATCTACACAAACTCGTTGCAGCTCGGGGTACCTTGGGGAACAAGAATACCCATAGGTGTTCACAGTGTAGTAATCGATGGGTATATTTGACGATCGACAAGATTTGGTGAATATTAGCGAGGTACCGACCATGTTGATGCAAATATGGTGAAGATTGAAAAAGTGTCAACAAAGTTGATGCAACATCTGAGGTTTGACAGAAGGTTCCAGTAAGCAATAGATTTCCATTTATTTACGTTAATCGTTATCATGAATATGTGTAATCATTCAGGGTTTGGGGGGTACACACTAATCCTTTTTTGTATCTAGAAATGTTGTCTTCTTTGTTGAGATTAGTTGGAGCGACATTATGGTTTGGGGGACTTTTTTGTAAATGCAATGGAATGATGTCCATATGTCTTATGTTCTTTATGACATAAGTAAGCAAGGGTGTTATGTATGTGAACATTTTATATTTATATAAATATGAAGAGTAATTTTTTGTGTAAAAAAAGGAATATCCAATTAGTTCTTGTACATGTTTAGAAATAAAAAAAAAAAATCAATTGAATACTTCATTAAATCATCAAATTAATGCGAGACATTGATTTATCAACTGCAATTAAAGGACATATATGGAAGGATGATGCAATCAGTCATGCAAAATTTTGAGTGGGTTATGGTATAGCTAGTTATAGTATGCATTGTCTAGACAAGTAATGTATATGTAAGAAACGTAATTTGATTTTTTTTCGTTTCTACGTCAAGTGATGCAATATTAGAAAAATTTAATATGTTGTAGTGTAATGATAATGAAAATTAATGAACATCTTTAAAGCTTAGGCTTAGTCCTCCCGTTCGAATTAATTATTTAACTTTGCCATTGTATTGAAAACCTAAAGTCTTAAGTAATACATTTTTATTTTAAAACAAAAATTTATGAGAAATTAGTTATCTTCTTATACATGTCTATTCTACTTGAGACTAAGTTAACTCAACCTCACCTTCGCAAGAAAACCTTTACGAGCAAGTTCTTATTCAAAGAAAATTTATTTGAGTAGTTTGTTGTATAAATAACTCTTACTATCATAGGGTTGTGAGAAGGTTAGATCATCCTTAAAAATATGTGTTGCAACCAACTAATCTAGAATTAAATAAGTAAAAATATTTTTTATTGTACAGTATCCTTTTGTTTTTCTTTTTTAAGTGGGGAAATCAACAATTAGTGGACAACGTGTTGGCCAGTGGAAGCATAAACAAAACAAGATTTTAATGGAAGAAATAAAGAAATAAACAATCACATAATTCACACAAATATTTACGTGGTAAAACCCTTCAAAAGGGAAATTTTTATGGGGAAATGATAATCATCACACTCAGCTTTCCCTCTACGGGCATGCATAGAAATACAACATGTATAAAACAGTTACACAAACTGATCAAACATTTGCACAAACTGATGAAAGTACAGTTACACATGCCCATATTCTATTTTTAGTTTATTTGGTTCAGCTAACTCCAGAGTAGTAAGAGACAAAAAGTCCACCCATATCCCAACAATTGTGGGAAATTAGTTGGCACATTTCAACAATTTACCTAATATATCATGCCCAAATTTATTCATCACCTTTCATGCAAGCCAAGAGAAGTGAAACACCACCACAACTTCTCTAACAATACTAGCTTCGTGAACATGTATGCACAATTTGATTGAGTATGGACCACTCGACCTCCATCAATAACCTATCATACAAAATTATGTGTTTTCCCATTTTGATATGTCAGATTGTTAGTCAAATGTGCAACACTTTGACTACCAAAAAACACCTTATCCTATACTTGTTCAAACTTACCCAATAGATCCTTCCATTCATGCGAGAAATAACTTTAAGTATATTTCCTCTTGTCCAAGTCCTCTGCAACTTCTGAATCAACATAAACATAGACTAAATCATTGAAACCACTATAGGTGATACTTGCCGTTCCTCTAAGATATCGACACACCCATTCCCAATGCTCTTTACCTAGATTTTCCATGCATCCACTTACAACACTAGCTACTGCATGTGAAATATTTAATCTTGACCATTTCATCTCCTACATAGTTCCCATTGTACTAACATATGGTATACGTGAAAAAACCTTTTATTCATCATAATCATGACATAAACTTGAAGAAATCTTACAATGGAAAGCTAAAAGTATATTTACCAGTTTCACAATGTTCATATTAAACCTCATTAGTATCTTCTCCACAGAATTTTGTTGTGATAACCATAACTTACCATTATTCCCATGTCTGTATACTTATATACCCAATATTTGTTTTGTTGCTCCTCCATCGTTCATCTGAAATTTCCTTTCCAATTGAGCCTTTAACCTATTGATCTCAATCATGCTTTGGCTTGCAACAAGGAAATCATTAAAAAATAACATTAATATAAAAAATGTACCAGAAACACAATGGTTATATTTATTTATTGATAAATTTTGGCTCACCATGAAAGAATCTAACATCTTGTACCATTTCTTAGGTACCTTTAGGCCATACAATGATTCCCTGAGTTTGCAAAAAAATGCCTCTTCATGATCCCAAACTACTTCTAATTGTTCCATGTACATGTCTCTTCTAATGATGATTTTGTGGGCAGTAGGATTCCACAATATATAACCCTTAACTTCGTCACCATAACCAAAAGAGATATAAAACTTGTAGAAATTCAAAGATTGTAAGTTTGGAAGTAACTTACAGTTTACCAGTACTTGCGACCTCTTCTTGCTCAGATGGCCCAGTCGATGAATCCATAAACAAGTAGATTCACTTTCTTTCATAGATAGCATCATTGCTTCACTTTTTTCAGTACTCCTTTCTAGCTTTTAAAGGTTCCCAATCTTTGTATCCTTCATTACCACTAAATTTACCTTCGACACTTTCAATGCTCCACCTTGACCTGTTTATTTAAACCCACTATAATCCAAAACTCCTAAAGAAATCAAATTATTTTTAAGAACTGGTACATGTCGAACATTTGTCAACATTCTTACAATACCATTGAACATCGTAATCTTAATGCTCCCAATCCCAACAGTTTTAAAAGAAATATCATTTCCCATAAAAACAACACCGTGATCTATAGATTGGTAAGATGAAAACCAACTTCTATGTGAACACATGTGATGAGAAGCACTAGAATATAACAACCATTCTTCTTGAAATTATGAGATACTATATATAGATAAAACTTCATCAACCGTACTTGAACCTGAACTTGTTGCAGTTGAATTTTTTTCCTTTGTGGAGTCCTCTTCGGATGCTTGTTGTCTTTTGCAAAACTCCTTCTTGAGATGCTCAGATTTTCTACAGAGTCAAAATTTTCCCTTACCCTTTCTGTCTTTTGAATTAGACCTGAATGTTTCACTTGAATCCTCTCCTCTTCCGTTAGATCAACCTCTAGTCACCATTGCTTCTTATGTGGAAGTTTCTAAACTAGATTTCCTCTGCATCTCTTTAGAAAATAGAGCTCCCACAACAATATCATAATCAATGACATATGTTGTGATAAACCACATAGATGTGACTAAATGATCCCAAGATTCAGGTAATGAAAACAATAGTGTGACTTATTTTTCCTCGTCTTCGTATTTTACATCCATATTATTTAATTGACAAATCAGGGTGTTGAAAACATTTAAATGTTGGCCAACTTTTGTACCTTCTTTCATCTATAAGTAAAACAATTGCCTCTTTAAATAGATTATGTTTGTCAAATAAATTTTCATGTAAATACTTTCCAGTATGTTCCATAAGCCTGTGGTTGTCTCCTCTCCATCAATGTTAAACAAAAAATCATCTTCCAAACATATACAAATGGTACTAAGAGCTCTTTCATCCATATCTTCCCACTCCTCATCTGTCATGCTTGTTGGTTTATTTGTCTTTCTTGCCAATGCCTTTTGCAATCCTTGTTTCACAAGAGATCCCTCATCTTAAGCTTCCATATCTCAAAGTTATTCTTGTTGTTGAATTTCTCCACCTCAAACTTTAAGCTCTTCACTTTTTCCATTAACACAAACCGCCCCAAAAAAACACACCTTATAATAAACCAAGTTTTTTAATAATAAGATTGAACCAAACAATGTTTAAGAAATATATATATATATATATATATTTAATATATATCTTACTTCAAACTTTTTTACTAAAAATGTTCACCTCTTAATTTTATTGGACCTCCACCCATAATATAACTCTCTTGCATCCACCTTTACAAATAAATGATGGAATATTTAAAAAATAATTTAATAAGACATCCACTCATAATATAACTCTCATGCATCGACCTTTACAAATAAATGGTGGAATCTTAAACAAACAATTTAATAAGATATCATACCTTGAGCTCCGTGTGATTCTTTATGTAATGGAAAAACACTTTCATACCTTCATACCATGCATGTATACAACCTTGAATGGCCTTTCATGAATATCACACCCCTTGCACTGTGTCTCATGCGATGATCTCCAAATATTTTGTAGATTTGATCGCTCCCTTTGAATAGGATTACCAGTGATAAGCCATCCAATATCGTACCTAGAAAAAATATGTCCACAAATCCATCCTCCATCCTTCTCCGCTTCAGTGAAAAACAAAGTCTTGTTGACTATTCTTTCCTTCTAAGCTCTGATACCACTTTTTGGGCAGCGGAAGCATAAATAAAACAAGATTTTAATGGCATAAATAAAGCAAGAAACAATCACACAATGAATACAATATTTACGTGGTAAACCCCTCCAAAAGGGAAACATCCATGGGACAATGATAATTAGTATTCTTATTTATCAAGGAAGAATTGCAACAACCAAACACTGATTTACAACCTTTCTTACACTCCTCTCACACTCTACTTTTCCTCTACATGCATACATAGATATACAACATCTATCAAACAGTTATACAAACTGATCACAAACTAATCAAACAATTACACATGTCCATAATCTACTTTTAGTTGATTTGGTTCAGCTAAATTCAGAGTAGTAGGAGCCAAGAAATATGCCCATATTCCAACAATCATGGGAAATTAGTTGGCACATTTCAACAGAACATACTTGCATGACATGTAGTCGTGTTATCTTACTGCTACCACTATAACTCCAAACATGTCAACACGGACCCTCACGCAACACCCAAAGCTAGTCGAGGGTTTTGAATCCAATATTAATCAAGAGTATTATTTTTTGAACCCAATATTACATTAAACCCTTGACTAGTCGAGAGTATTCTTTTTTTAACTAAATCAAACAACACTCTTTCAAATTATTTATTCTCTAAGTGTAAATATCACCCCTTCTATGCATAGTTTCGCTTAAAATATTGTTTAGGAAATAAATATTACATAATGTATTGTCCGATTTTGTTCCACTGGAAACCTTTTGTTACACTATAGTTCTGTAAATTGTAGTGCATGGGAAATCTGGGAAATCTTTCTTGTGCCATAGTTCTCTAAATTGTAGTGCATTAGAATTAGTTAAAATTTAGTTCATATTATTAGTTATTACACAATATGTACGTTATAGGTATTCAATATGACTATTGTAAATATTAGAAATACGTTTAATTTATCTCTCTTAGTTTGTTAAGATTAGATGTATAATGTAGTTTGGGTGATGTTAGATTAGATAACATTATATTAAAATAATAGTAATAATAATAATAAATTTGGTTCAATTAATTTTTTTTTATATATATACGTAAATATTTAGATAACAATATATAAATTAAAATTTACACATTAAGAAAGTTGAGTCTTCTATGTCCTTAATAAATTCGTATTTAAAATGAATTCAGGTTAATTAAAAGAATTGAAATTTCAATATGTTATTTTTTTAAGGGTAGATGTACGTTACCCAATGTCTTTAACATTATGAAATTCATTTTCTAGTGAATCAGTGGATATCAATTTACTCAATATTAGTGTGTGAATATCAATTAATTCAAGATGGATATGAAAAGTATTACAAAGAATTGTAAACTTGGGTAACCCATGTTTTTTTTTCCATAGAAGAAAAAGGCTTACTATATTCATAGAATATACATGTTCCATTCTTACAAAACTTCCTTAAAAGGCTTCCATACTATCTGCATCAACAAAATGTAGTAAGAATACTTTCACTTTTCCTGGATAACCCATGTTATTTACCTTATTAGTCTTTGTCGAAGGCGTAGAGGGACTATAGAAATCGATAATTCGTTGACTTCATATTAGTTTTTCGTTTGACTAAAAATATTTGCATAATCTCTATTTTTGGAAGTAGCGAACTAAAAACATTGATTTGTATATAATAAAAAATACCATATATGTCATGATTTGATTGGATAACAAATTGGAGGTCTTATTGCCAGCTTCGCTATTCCCAATGTTTTATATGTTAGCATATCCAAAGTTTTTTATCATATACGATCTTTCTGAATTTTTACTATTATTTTGAAATGTTTGGATATCCAATGTTTTGAACATAGAGAGTCAGTTTTTTATTAGTTGACTTCATATTAGTTTTTCCTTTGAATAATTTTTTTTTGAATAGCCTCTATTGTTCGAACTATTGTTACTATTTTTTTCTTTATTGTTATAAAATAATATAATAATTGTTTTTTGTGTATGTAACAGACCTTCCACACTGCATTCTTTCTTAAATGTTTACACAGCAGTCCCGACAGACTTAAATGTTTAGCTAGGAGGCCTCACAGCCTTAAATGTTTACTTAACATGCTTGTTACAATACATTTTCCTCCGATTTTTGTATGCAATGTTCTTTGCAGTGAATATGAGAAATATTGTTCTTCAACGACATTACTGGTTCACTAGTTGATGCTTGCTTCTTGCTTGTTCACTAATTTCTTGTTTGCATGTTGTTGTTGTTCTTGTTTTCATGTTGGTCTTATTGCAGTTTGCACGCTTGGGATTCTGCAACCACGACTGGAAGTGGCCTTATTTTGTTCCCCATTAACGGGTGTCTTTCGGTGTCATGTTTAACTTCCTATTCATTTTTTTTTGTTTTCTATTTGCACTTTGCAGGTGATAAATTTCACTACTAGGGATGCCTGAGTCGAAATCCTCTTGTAGAACATCTTTGTATGTGAGGAGAAAATACGATTTCCTTTTCCTATACGTCACTGTGGCTACGATGGAGTTGGTCTTTGTGTTGAACATTGGCGATTAGGAATGAGACAAAGACAACATTACAATCCTTCTTCTTTGGTCATAGGAATCACATACAAAGATTGACTGCAGGAGGTTTCTGATCGCTCCTAGTATTGAAAAATGTCAACTGTGGAAATTGCAACTTTGTTAATTGTTTTCACAGTGGGAGGCCTTTGGAAGATACTCACAACCTTAAATGTTTACCGGACATGACTCACAACCTTAAATGTTTTCTTAACAGTTGTGTTACAATACATTTTCCTTCGAATTTTTTGATACAATATTGTGTGTAGTGAATTTGGCCAGTACTGTTCTTCACCGACACTCCTGGTTGATTGGTTTGTGCTTTCTCCTTGGTTCAATGGATTATACTTATTGTTGTTTAATTCAACTTTACAGAGTTAAGGTCCTTCAGCTGCAGTTGGGCCTTTTGGTGTTTGTTCAATGGTTTGTTATTTGTTGCTTGCTCTTGTTTGCTTCAACTTTGCAAGTTTGGGGTCTTGCATCTGCAGTTCGACCTGTTGTTGCAGTTTTTGGTCTAGGGTTTGTGCTTTTGTCCTTCTCCATTTACCGGTAGGTCTTGGTGTTGTGGTTGTATTCCTGCATTGCTTAACAGGCTTGTTGCAATACATTTTTGTCCCTTTTTTTTTTCTCCTGCAATGTTGTCTACAATGAATATGGGCACTATTGTTCTTTGGCCACATTGTCGGTTCACTGGTTGTTGCTTTCTCGTTTCTTATTGACTAGTTTATTGTTTGCCTATTGTTTTTGTTGTTGTTGTAGTTTGCACGCTTGGGATTCTGCAACTGCGATTGGAACTGCGCTTCTGTTGTTCCCCATTGAGGGGTGGGTTTTGTTTCTAGGTTTACATTCTTGTTCATTCTTTTCTATTTTCTATTTCCAATTTGCAAGTGAAATATTTAAATATTGGAGATGCCTCAGTCAAAATCCTCTTCCAAAACATGTTCGTATGTGAAGAGAAAATTCGATTTACTTTTTTATATGTAACTGAGTGTTATGGAGGTGTTCCAATTGCGGATTCAGAATGACAACCTTGAAAAACTGTAGCTTCCTTAAATTTTTGCACAGTGGGAGGCCTTTGCATGATCCTCACAGTCTTACATGTTTAATTGCCAGGCCTCACAACCTAAAAGTTTTTCTTAACATGTGTGTTACAATATATTCCTCCGATTTATTTATACAGTCTTGTCTGCAGTAAATTTGGACAATATTTTTCTTCACCAACATTCTTGGTTGACTATTTGATATTTTCTCGTTGGTTCATTGGAATTTACTTATTGTTGTTTGATTCAACTTTGCAGAGTTGAGTTCCTACAGCTGTAGTTAAGCCTCTTCATACTTGTTCACTAGTTTCTTCACAAACACATCTCCACTTGAAAACACAAATTGGAACATGGTTTTACAGTTGGGCCACCAAAAAATACTATTAAGATAAAATAATATGCAAAATTTTGCAGTAGATATAAACAACATCTCTTTTGAATTGAACTAGATTATGTTGAGCTCCAACTATATTTCATATCTGATAATGTTTTTCCAAAAGTTAATTGTTATGGGACTAAGTGTTTTTTTTCCAGATGTTTTTCATAGTTATGAGACTAAGTGTCGTTGTGTGAGGGAAAATGTTCTTGTCTCCCTTTATTTTTCCTCTTCTAAACTTAGTTGTTTTTCCCTTTTGTTCTTCCCCTCTATTATGTGTTTCTGGTTCTATACTTGGTCACGTTTCTATGCTCGCAGGTTCCCGAGGTGGCGGGTTCATGTTTCTATGCTCATGTCCCTCTTTAATACTGTGTATATATTACAGGTTGTCATATTTGGGAATATTCTTGCATATGGAAATGCTAAATCATGTTATTAGTGACTATTCAACACTCATATTCAAAAAGATTGGTTCTATACTTGGTTTTGTTTATGTTCTTGCCCATATCTGAAGAGGCGAACTGAAAAATCCTCATCTCCATCTATATATTCACATCATGAGTCCAACCGATCACCGTTCATTTGCATACTTAGCCAATTTTATGGATGCGGGTTCGTGGATAGGTGGTATCAAACTCTGGTGCCCCGTGTTCGGGGTATACATATTGAACCCAAAACTTTGGTGATCTACAATTCGACCTTGGAATCCTTGAACTCACAAGCCTGAATCTACCTACGATGACTTCGTCTGTCTAACCCACCTTTCCATACTTTGTCGATTCTTCAAAGTTTCGCGGGTTCAAAAAATTTTACAAGAATTTTTCTCTCCGCTCCATCCCCGCCACTTTCCTCCCTTCCCAATGAAAATTAATTATGCTTTTACTAGTGACAACCCACTAGACAGGTTCAAAAAGATTGGCTTTAATAAGTGGAAATCTCAAGGACATATCCCATTAAAACACATTAATAGGCAAATATTATGGGGCTTGGTGATTTTTTTGCGTCCATCTTGAATTTGAAAGAAGTGTTGGTTATTTTAGTTTTTTTAAGGCATCATCATAGTAACAGTGCAATATTGTACTACCACACTGCCATTCACAAACGTGTCATTCACAAAGGTATTGACATCATCTTCCTCTTTAATACTGTGCATATATTACATGTTGTCATATTTGAGAATCTGCTTGGATATTCAAAAATATTGACATTAATAAGCGAAAATATCGAGGGCATATTCCATTAAAATGAATTAAACCAATATTTACGAAAGATTATACTATCATCCTCCAGTGTTCATTTTAAATACTTATTCTCATTTATGTCTATCATCAAAGACTTGGGATTTAAGGTGACTTCAATGTAATGTTCCTCGTCATCGACATGTGAAACAACTTAGAGATGTTATTCAGGCCCAATTGAAAGATGAGGGAATGGTTTTATGTGATGTCATCTTTGAGCAAAAATAACTCGGTTGGCCAACATAAACTCAGAAAAAATAAATTCAAGTATCTTATGATTGATATTCTCCCTATATTCGATGCTTTGGTTGGTTGAAAGGCCTGCCTAAGGATTTGTATGTTGAACTTGTTTGTTTTGTTACCAGAAATTGGAACGGACTTTCAGGTCACCTGCAACATGCTATGTCATTGAAGTATATAACTTCTTCCAACAACACAAATTTGGAAAATGTATCAAATTCTGCAGACCACATAAGAATTTATCTTTCGTTAGAGGAGTCACACATATCATGGCTTGAAAAATGGTCTGGAATATTCAGAAATGATGCAAAATATTACTCCATTCGCAAATATACTCAGAAGGAAATTATAAAATTGGATCATCATGAATGTGAGAAACTGTATGGGTGGTTGAATCAATATCCTAGAATTATAGAAGTTTCTATTTCAAAGTTTTTTGAGTGACTTCTGGGTGTGGTAACAGACTTGATAGAAAGTCAGATTCTTTATCAAAATTTGTTCACTGTCCTCTGGATGTAGCAACAGACTCCACATACAATCAAATTTTTATCGCTACTGCACATTTTTTTCACTATTCTTATGCATATGATTTCATCTGGGTCGAACTGCTTGCCACTCTATGCAAGAATATTCTCCTCATACTTGAAGGTGGGTATATAACTAGGGAACGAGGCTCTCAAAATTTTATGATGCCTACATCAACATGTAACTGGGAAAATTTAATGGGAAGGAATTCTGGATTATGGACTTTGCAACACTTTCTAAAGATTACTTTATACTACCACCTTTTGCAAGAAGTTTAACATGTTCAGGTAATGATTTGGTTTCTGAAAATCACCTTTTACTACCACCTTCATGTAATCATTTTGTTTCATTCTTTAGAAGAGACCTTGATGTAGTAGGATATTCCAAAGTTGTTTCCACCCAATATTATTCTTCCTATTTTTACCCTTGCTTTGAATGAGGAGAATGCATTTGTTCTATTGCAGTGGATCTGATATTTGAAAAGAAAAAAAAGGAATTGCTCGATGCTTGAAGTATTGACTTGTCTGGGTCAAATAAATAGCCATGGCCTCACTGCAAGCGCCTCTTGATTTGTTCATTAGTATCATAGATCGATAAGGACATAATTCCTTCTTGGTCATAGAGTGATTCCATCACGAGATTGAGTTTGCATAGGTTCTTTTATTTCTACCTTCTTTCTTTTTCCTGGTGGTGGATCCTTCTATCCCAACCAACATGATGGAAACAAACTAGCTCTAGGGAATTTGATCATTTACATGAATATGAGATGACTATATATTAATTTCAGTTAACTTAAAAAGGTTTATGTGCAAAACCCAATGTTAGACATAAATACAATTTCTTATTTCTTAAAATATAAAACAATGTATTTTTTTAACACACGACTGTTAAAAAAATTTCAGGTGTTGTTTGAGATTCACGTCCTTCAAAGATGTTAATTAATCACACAATTAATAGTGCTTGTGCCAATGCAATCAAGCCATCATCCACTATGGAAATCACATTAACATTGCAATGTTGGGTAATAGACGTATAACATGTACCTAATTTCAAGGTCATTATTGCACATGACACCCAACCTCCAAAGATTTATGGACTCATAGAAACATTGTAATTGTTGTGACAAAGAAAAGCTAAAGTCGATGCTCTTTGCAGATATGACAATCCTGGAGTCTAAGTGCTTTGACAATGAAAACCCTGCTTGTTCACTGCATTACTGCACTGCAGTCAATAACATTGTTGCCATTTCCACCACCAGTGTCGATGCCCAAAGTCGAAGCTATTTGGAGCCTGGAGTCAACGCCAGTGTGGATGCCTGACGCTGAAACCACCTGGAGCCTGGGATCACAACTTGTTACACTTGACATTAGTATCAGTAGTGATAGAAAGTTGATTTTATATCTAGTTTGTTATTTCATCCAGAGGTTACTCAACAATATTTGGCATAGAAGTTGGATGTCTGTCAAGTCTATTACAACTTTGTCATAAAATGTTCTGTAATTTTACAATGTTGATTCAAACGCGCATACAGTTTCTCATGTTCATGAGGATCCAAATTTATAATTTTATTCTGATTATATTCGGGCATGGAGTATTATTTGGCGTCACTTTCGAATATTCTAGACCATTTTGTGAGCCGCGATGTCTGCCACCCCTATGACGAAAGATATATTATGATGTGATCTGCAACATTTCATACACATGCCATATGTGTGTTGCTAGAATAAGCTATGTACTTCAACAGAGGAACATTTTGCAGGTGACTTGGACGTCCCTTCCAATTTACAACAATAAAACAAAGAAATTCAACATACATATCTTTAGGCGGGCCTTTCAACCAAACGAATGATCGAATACAAGGAGAATAGTAGTCAAAACATACTTGAATTTTTTGTGTGTCATCTTTTGTTGGCTAACATGATTTTTTCCCCCAAAGATGACATCACATAAAACCACTCCCTTGTCTTTGAATTGGGCCTGAATCGCATATCTAAGTTGTCTAAGATGTTGATGACTAGGAACATTACAAGGATGGCACCTTAAACTCCAATTTTCCGACGATGGAGGGAAATTAACACTTAACAAAGTATGGAATGTTGAATAAATAGCTAATGCAAGGAGGCCATATCTATAAGATACAAGCTATTCAAAAATATGGGATAGATCTAGATGGAATCACCAATGAAGTCCAAGACCCGAAATTGATATTCAACTCGTTGTTTTTTACCAAGAAAGCATTTGATGATCAAGTTGAAATCTATAAAACATTGTCTATAGGCTTGATTATTGTACATATTTTTTTTTTTGTTGGTGGGAGCCTCAATCACAGTCATTATGGAAAATGCATTTAAATCTCAGAGAATATATGTTGAACTATCTCAAGATAACTATTTTGGGAATTAATATCAACTGTGTTTTGTAACCCAGTTTATCTCAATATAGATTATTTGAGGTTTTTCTATTGTGTTTTCCAATGTCTGATATTGTTTTTTATTTTATTTTGTACTTTCATTTTTTGTGTGTGGTTAAACATGCAAGATAAGCATTTCTTTATTCTTCCCAACACTTCGATTTAAATAAAGGCTACTCTATTCGCTCCTTACATTTTGGATGGAAGAATAATTTTTGATAGGCCATACTTATGTGGCCCCCACCCTATACTTAAGAAGCAAATGGGAGGACCCATCCTACTTTCATTCATCGGGCTCTCGTAAATAGAATGAATTAATGATTGTTTCAACAAGGCAACTCAGGTGTTGACGTCATGTTCCTATTCAATGTTATGCATATATTACAACTTCTTCTATTTGATAATACCCATGCATATAAAAAATGTTACGTCATGTGTGTGTATATATATATATTTTATTTTTATTTTTTTTCTTCTTTTTTTCTTTCTATTGCTTATGGGTTTCAACGAAATTTGCGAACTCAAAAACACCCTGCAAATTCGAAGATGCTTTAAATTTGGACCAAAGATAATCTATTAATATATATTAATATGAATACTATTGGAATAAATATAAACACTTTCTCTTTAAATTTTCCTTGTTTTCTTCCCTTCAATTATCCCTTTGTGGTTCTATATTTAGTCGCATTTCTATGATCACAGCTTCCTGGGTTCGTGGATTGGAAGATGATCATATTTATATATATCTTCACACCATGAGCCCGATCGACCATGGTCCATTTCAATACTTAGCCAAATATCTGACCAGCAGGTCCCAGGTTTGCGGTATCCAACACTTATGCCCCTTGTTCTGTCATATCCATCTTGCACCCAAAAACTTTCGTGATCTGCAATTTATGATTTTACTAGTGAGAAATCACCAGGGGTTCAAAATGATTGGCATTAATAAACAAACAATAGATGTTTTTATGTGATATGCTTAACCCTTTTCCCATTTTCTTCTTCCCGTATATTATCCCTTTCTGGTTGTATACTTAGTCACCTTTCTATGATCGCAGGTTCCCTAGTTGGCGGGCTGACTGAATGACCGCCATCAGAAGTGTTCCATGTACCTGCAACAATTCCACCTCAACATCAAGTATAAAATGGGAAGCACCAATCACGTCGCTGATTTTGTAAGTCCTATGCATACAAAGCCTATAAAACATAAATATAAACACATAAAATCTATCTTATTTACTTATTTATTTACCAGCATAATAATTGATAGTTTTAAAAAACTAATGATGAACAACAACAACAATATAATGATGAACAACAAATACAATATTATGATGAACAAAAACATAATGAACATAATGAACAACAGTACAATAATGAACATAATGATAATGAAATGTATTTACCTCAATTTGATGTTGAACTGAAGCTCAACCTAATGCTGATGAATCCTGCCCAAAATGATTTAACCTCCCATTCAGCTAGAAACAACCTCTCCGACTCCCTATCCCCAGGATTCCTTATGGTTTCCTGGCCCCTGAGCCTAAAATTCCCAGAAACACTTTCCCTTGTGAGACTCCTCAAGCAAGCTTCAAGTAAAACAGATGCAACCCAAACTGTTTTCCTCCCTTTACCTTCTCCCTCCCCCAATTTCTCACCTTCCCATAAACTAAAAAAATATATATCTCAACTAAGAAGAGCTCCTCCTCCCGAGTCCTCTTCCCCCCCTTATCTTCCTTATCCTCCCTTATCCAACCACCTTCCCCTCATTAATCACTCAACCACCTTATCCCCCCCCATAAATTGGTTCAACTACCAATAACAATTATATTATAATAAAGCCTTCAAAAAAATCTATTATAATAAATCATTAACTAATATTTATTAAAATATATTTATTAATCATGATAATTAAAGAATTAATTAGGGTTGTTACATATTTCCTCAACGGACCACCAGTTGCGACACTCACCATAGGGCCATACTCTTGCAGCCATGAGACCTCTCGATGGCCCCAACTCTATGAGACAGACCTAGACTTCTCCACCACCTACCAAATGTTGGGCGCAAACGTAGTTGTTGCTAATTTCCATCTTCAGGATGGGATTTTATGTCGTCTGGTCCATATCATCATTCCATCAAGTGAGCGACTGAAGCTGATCCGGGGATCCCACTACAGTCGGGTGGCATGACACTTCGACATCAAAAATATAGTGGTGATGTTGCATAAAAATTTCTACCAACCGAAACTCCAATAGGAGGTTAGCAAGTATATCAGGTCCTACACTGCCTACGCATTTGCCAAATTGGCCACTAAGAAACAGGAACTGTAGACCCCCCTTATTACTCCTGACAGGCCATGGGAATCCATCTCAATGGAATACATGTTGGCCCTCCTGTCCACCAAGCGAGGAAATGACTGTGTTTTTGTGGTTGTGGATATCTTTTGTAAGATGGAGATTATGGCCTCTTGTGAGAAGAGCATCAAAACGGAGGCCACTATCAATATCTTCTTTGAACAAGTCTGGGTAAATTTTGGAATCCCACAAACCATTGTCTCATATCAGGATAGTCGATTTCTCAACACATTCTGGTCAAGCTGTAATATTCTAGATATAAAAAGTATGCAAAATAGAAATAAAATGCTAGAAATGGTAGATGAATAACAATATAACCAGAATAACACCACAATAATACTGCAGAATGTGTGGTTTGCCAACAAAATAAGGTGGAAACAATTAAGACCTCAAGTCTTTTACAACCATTATCCATCCCAAGTCAGCGTTGGGAGGAGGTTTCCATGGATTTCATCACAGGGTTACCAAAGTCTGAAGGAAAGAGTGTCATCATGGTGATTGTTGATAGAATAACAAAGTATGCACACTTTTGTGCACTCTCTCATCCCTTCAAAGCTAGTGCAGTTGCCACTGCATTCATGGAGACAGTTCAAAAGCTACATGGCAGCCCAAAGATTATTGTAAGTGACAGAGATCCCATATTCACTGGACATTTTTGGACAAAATTATTTTCTTGTTTGGGTACTCAATTGGCTCATAGCTCATCCTATAATCCTCAATCTGATGAACAAACTGAGATAGTGAACAAATGTTTGGAAGGCTACCTTCT
>JASDQU010227898.1:1669-17287 GCA_032191745.1 Picea mariana | reverse complement strand
TCATATCCATAATGCCTCATAATCATAATCAAATGACCAATAGTATAATAATCCTAATCACTTGCAAGAAAGTGTCCTCAAAGAATAAGTTCGCTCAGTGTGCGCAAGAGCGGGATGTTACATAAAGCGTGCCAAGAACAAAATATCTGATAATGATTTAAATTCTCAAATATCATAAAATAATAGAATTACACACCACATAGAAAATGTCAATGTGGAGCACAACTCCAATATAGATAAGTTACACAACAAGTCCTTAAAGAATAGGGGAACCCCCTCCAAATAACCAAATACCTTTCATACTTCACAATTCCCATGTCAATAATGAATACATGATCTCTTATATATAGCTATTCACACTTCCACACGAGGCCCCTTTATCACTAGGCTAACCCTATTACATATGTATTTACAAATTACATGTACATTTAGGCCCATATATGCCCCGCTTGGGGTCATATCATATACATTTAGCCATACATATATTCCCCCCTTGGGTCATAACAGTGTAACACACACACAACACATTGATCTATGTTGTATATTAATATGAGTGTATAGTTACAAAATATAGTTACAAATACGTTACAGAGGTTAGTATAACTTACCAACTTCTGTAATCGTAGACAAACTAACTAAGGATGTAATTACCTTATTTTTCTTAACAAATACTATAGAAAAAAAATGTCAACATTTGGGTAACATTTATCTCATTAAGAGATATTGAATACACAAATAAAATGACCTCACGCCAACAAAAAAAAATTGGAAAAAAAAATGATACCTGATGATAATGATGAAAATTTAGGACTTTGAAATAGGTTTTTCACCAAACAACATAGCCCTTTTTGTATCTATCTATGGGTAGGAAAAACCGCTGCAATGAAGGGTCTTGTGCTACTAACAAGTGTAGGAAAAATCAAGGAGACGTAATTTCCATTACTAGAGGAAGAAGGAGAGGACTAGTCATTCTCACGCATGTGAACATTGTTGTGATGATCATGCTCATGGTTGAGTCACACGAACCCAAAAACTCAGCTCCCACCATAGCAAACACAATGATAAACAAGCACAATTCACAAACTTGGCCCACATAACACATTGTGTCTCACTCTCTTCTTGCTTGAACAAATGTTTCCATTTTCAAGGTTAGGTTCCCTTCAATCCAATGATCAAGATACTGATAATTCCAAGGATATCTAAATGCATGTCCATTGGTTTCTCCCACTACCCTCTATGTGAGATTTTATGATAAGATCTAGGTGCTAGTGTAACCTTTTGATTTTGATATCAATGTCACTACCCTCTATGTGAGATTTTATGATAAGATCTAGGAAGTAATGTAGCCTTTTGATTTTGATATCAATGTCACTACCCTCTATGTGAGATTTTATGATAAGATCTAGGAAGTAGTTTAGCCTTTTGATTTTGATATCAATGTAATGTAACTATGGTTTTTTAAATTATTATTTTCAGCATATAGTATTATAGATTTAGTATTATAATTGTTGGTAAGTAGTGGAAATTCTTTTTTTTTAGTATTATTATGGTTATTGGTAAGCATTGGAGAGTATTTTAATTAATTAAAGGAGATTATCTTACTGTTTTTTATCATGTCAATTTTGATTGAAAGGTTTTAATGTAAAGATAATGAGAAAACTAAGAATTTAAGTGAATTGGTTTTTTATTTGATTATTTGTCTTATTAAATTATTTTGTCTTGAATCTATGAAATCTATATCTTTTTGTTTATTAGGACAACTATATTATTTCATTATGATATTAAGGAGATTCTTTGAGGAAAAGGGATGATGGTATAATTGTGTGCATTTTGTTTCATGTAAATGTTTGAAATTACAACATTCTTGAATATATCTTTGAAATTATAACATCTTTTGTTTTTGCAGGTTAAGAAGATCGTAACATGATCAAAATAATTGTTTTTTTACCTACCACTGAAATACAAGAAATACTCAAAAATTATTATAACAAGCTCAATTCAAACGATCAATAAATATTTTTAGATATTGCGTGCTTTTTCGTAGAAGAAGAAATAAGACGCAGTAAGAAGGATTGAGGTTCTTAATTTAGAGAACAAGTGTCTCTTGGAAGTTGACAATGAAAATAACCTATGATCATTTCAGAGTTTTGGTAAGAAATGTTGCAAAAGATGGATTAATACCTTATTGTCTTTGGTAAGAGATGACCAACAACATTGATGTTTTTTTGGATGGATTAATACCTTGTCGTCTTTGGTAAGAGATGACCAACAACATTGATGTTTTGTAGGAGAAACCAATAAGCACTTCAAACATTCAAACCTTTGTATTGGGGTTTTATTAGAAATAAAGATAAATATTATATTTTTTCATCGATGAACAAGTAACAACTAATGTTTGCGGAATTACTATGGTCGGTCACTACAAGTTCTATCAAAAGAGTACTTTCCTCTTGAATAGTTTAAAAGTTCCATGGAACAACAGATTTAGTGACGAGTTGTTTGGGAACTATTTAAGGCATCTTGTCAATACTTCCCATTTTTAAGAATGTTTTATATATTAAACAACGTAGATCGGAAAATACAAAGGAAGTTTCATAGAGAACACAAATTAGAAGACGTTAAGAAAGTTTTAGGTATCAAACAACAAAGTTAGGATATACTAAAGAAGTTTCAGATATTGAACATGGATTGAATATCTTAATAATGTTTCAAATATTGCAAATTATGTTGAGGATGAGATTGCATTACCTCATTCTTGGATAGACATGGAGAACGTTTTAGATACTAGAATTTTTGGGTTATATTGTTGCTAGTTGGTTATGGTTATTGAATTTGATGACTTATTCTCCTTGCAACTTTTTCTGTGAACCTATTTTTCAATGTTGGCTCTGGTCATGCCAATGATAGTGTATTGTTTTCTAAGGAATTTAGTGATATATGCATGCAATTATATATGAAGACCTCAATGGTGAATTATTGAACTTACTAAAGAAATCCAAGGGAATAATGCCCTTGAATTAGTTGTTGACAAATATCATGCAGTATTTTACAAAGAAGGTGAATAAATTGAGAAAGTGGGGTGGAATACTTGAATAAAAACCAACACCTTCAACATCAGCTAAGGTACTCAGGTGTAAATTCCCGACCTGCAACTCCCGTGGAAACAAAACCATTTCAGTTGTATGTAACAACTCTATAGTTTGCACAACAATAGTCTTATTCATAAATTGCAGTTGATCCTCCCAATATTGGAAGTGAAGGAGTCCAGGCATTGGGGAAGGAAACTAAGATATGTAAGACTGGGGCGGTGAATGTAGTGGCAGGATCTGAGTATGCAAAATTTGGTAGAAAAAAGGTCATCATATCAGTGTAGGTTTCTTGCTATCTCTATAGTTAATTAAATGTAATTCTATTTTGTAGAGACTTATGAAATTATTCTATGTTTGGTGATACTCTTGAATTTTCAATTGTAGACTAAATGTGCTATAGTTGTAGCATTAAACGGTGATGATAGGACGATTTCCAACTTGAACTAGACATGCATTTTATTTATAATCTAGTAGCGATTTGGTTAAGTTCGTTCATAAGCCATATATTGAGATAATTTAGCCAAATTTGCCTAGTTGTCTTGATTTCATTGTCACATATATTTAAAAGATTAAAAAAACACTTCATTCCAGACATTGGGCACGGTAATAGTTTTTAATTTTAGTTTATATTTATGGTTACAATCGCCAGTCAGACTTATCGAGCGATGGAAGCTCGCCAGTTAGACTTATCTAGCGATAGAAGTTGGGATAATTGATTTATCCTCCACCTAAAATGGGGGGCATCCACAAGCTCCATCCATATTTATCACTTCGCTAATTTAGGAAGGACTCTAACTTCACGAGAATGAGTACCGAGCTCGACAACAACATTAAACACCACGATTTATATAATATCAGAGCATTAAACAAACTGATGTTAGAGCATTCATAGCTTCCCATCAAAAGTATGTAAACGATCAATACATGTAAATTTTATGTTTTATTTATTTTTTTATTTTTTTTGTTTTTTAATTATTATTTTTTTAAATGTCATTTACAGCCAGGGGAATTTAGTCACATCAATGGTTTGGACCAATAAAAATTTGAAATAATGGTTTTTGAAATTTCAATTTTTTTTTAGTTTGTAAAAAACATCAGTTTAATAGATAATTGTTGTCTTAACATTACCTTTAGAAATTTTAAAAAGATTGGTTAAGGTCAATGACCTTTGACTTGCAAATTGATTTCTATACATTCCACCAGAGGTAGTTATAATAATACACGAAACTCTATTATATAACTTATATCTTTAAAAATAAATCAATGTCTTTAATATTAGCTTTATAGTTCACGAGCCTCAGCTAATCCGAAAAGATCTTTTACATGACTATGGTTGAGTTATTAATCATGTGTTGATTAACCAATTAGGAAGATTAAATAAAGAGGAAGGATTATAGAAGAAACATCACAGCCATATAAACATGTACATATCTAAAATGAAGCATAAAACAACAGCAAACCATAACACCAATGTGATAACGGAGTTCAACAATCTCTCCTACGTCTCCGGGCCTTTGTCTCAGCGGGTGATGATTTCTTATTTCTGTTCAAAGCTTAATAAGTACATCACAATAGTGCCAAAAGGTTACAAAACTGATCTAGTCTTGTTCTACCAGATCTCTAGAACCCAACAAAATAAACGACACTCAAATTGGATGATCGGAGCTCCCAGAAATGGCACGCAAAGGTGCGCTCCTCAAGAAATTCCTTGCATAAAAATGGCTTTGTCTTTGAAAATATTCAGCATAAATCTACTCTAAATATCCTCCCTATGGCCTCATGAAGGCTCGATTTATATATATATCTAAAGTTGGTAACCATCTCCCAACTTCCCCCCAAAATCTGACCTCAAAAAGGGCCCAATATCCCCCCAAAAATGATAAAATCCATTAAATCTGTTGAATAAAATAATAAAATCACCATTGTATAGTTTAAAAACCACTTTATGGCTAATATTGAGCACAACCCCCAAATGCGTTGGCCCCTGGTCGTATAGGTGTGCCCCATGTGTCCTCGTGCTAGGTGCTGGATAGTTTGGCCCCTTAGTTCTTGACCCTCAGTCGCATTGAAGGCCATATGGCCACACACTGTTTCATCCACACATTCTTATGGTTGACCCCCGACAGAGTAGCCCAGGGTTTAGCCCCTGTTCGACGAGCTCGCCCAACTGACCGAGATAAATCCTTATCCATTGCACTGACCATATGGAATAACCCCGAGTCCTATGGTGATTCCCCACGGAACTGGAGGCTGGAGAAATTGTCATATCTGCACGTGCCCAAATAGAAGAGATGGACAGTGGTTCTACGACATTGATCACATGCATATGTTGAGGGTTGGGGCTAGGCCCCAACCCTTACTATGCTCGCCTATACCAATGTTTAAAATTAAATATAAGTTTAATGACATAGATTACAAGGAAAATTTGTGGGTAGGTTGACTAGCCCATCCCTGCGAAACCCTAGCCCGGTGGGAGGTCACAAGGTCGATTTCAGTAAACTCCAAAATTTTTCCAATAAACATTTAACCAACCACTGGGTGCCATGTGGCAGCCCAGTCTAGGCCACGTGGCACCTCCTCATTCGTTGAACACCATGACAAGTGTCAAAATTTGATTGGATCCCATATCTGCCCAGTCAGCACATCTGCCTAGTCAATGTTTGCCATGTGTCACCGTATGAGCGTGCCACATCATCTGTATGGGCGTGCCATGTGTCACCCCAGATTGGTCCCTTGTACTTGTCCACATCAGCATCTGTATGCCCAGTCAGGCTACCACATGTCACCTCTAGAAGTTTCCAATTGTGCTTGCCACACCAGTTGTACAGCCTGTACATTCAGCTTCCACATGGCACTGTACGGACTATACAATCATCATTTTTTACCTGTTTGGAAAAACAAACAAATCACCATAACTTGAGCATACGACATCAGCTTGAGCTCGTTCAAGTTGCATTGGGTTCGTATTGACGAGGCCTACATACCCGTTTGTTTTGAATCCATTATGAGAGCTTTGATTTTGAGGCCTTTATGAGCCCCATCAAGCTCCTGGATCTGATTCTAGATCACATCTCCCCACTAAAGGACCTTTTGGTCCCCAAAAGGTCACTGACCAGTCATAAAGCTCAGGATAGGCCACCCAACTTGTTCCCTGTTGTTAAACTTTTTCATGTGCACCTGTCTCATCAAGATCAACTATAACACAATCATGACAACTGACCGCATATTGTTAGCCATTTGAATCCTATCACATCTTACTGAAGCCACTATCATCCATGTAGACAACATTACTAATGATAGCATAAAAAATATGACTGCAAATAATCAAATATGTTTGTAATATTTGCACGACAATAGCTTATCTTGAAGCAAACTGTGATTGATTTTCCATTCCACAATCATCTCCTGTTCTTTCTTAAGATCGATTACTTGATTTGAAACAATTATAGGTTTGTTGCTTGCTTGAAATTCCTTCTTTAATTGTTCCATAGTTTGAAGAGTTTTATTTTCCTTTACATGATGAGCATGAACCACACATTCTTGACCTCCTTTAGTTAAATGATATGGATTCTTTGCCCTGTAGAATATTTATTTACGATCATATAAGTATGGACTACCTAATACCATTCCAAATTCACTTAGTGGAACTACATCACATGTTACCTCGTCCACATACTTAGATGAAATTACAAATTTTAATGTGCGTTGTTTGGTTATGTGCATTTGATGATTGTTTCTTATCAATTTAAGTGTGTATGGCTTATGATGCATCTGTGTTTGTAACCCCAATTGCTTAACCAATTCCTCTGAAATTAGATTATATTAATCTCCACTATCTATCAATGTATCAACCTTAGTGTGTCGCATGATGACCCTGATGTGAAACAAGTTACTTCTACAATCAATTCCTTCACCAATTTTACTTGTCATACCAACCAATGAGACCTTAGATTCATCACTTGAATCCGATCCCAAGTCTATGGGTCATTTTTTCCCTGCAACTATTTTCCTCCCCTTCTTTTGCTTGAACCACTTCGGTCTCTTCTCGAGATGCAATTTTGAACAACGGTCCTCATCATGCCCCTCTTTCTTACAATGCCTGCAAGATGGATTCTCCTCCTTTCTCATCACTGCATTTGACTTCTTGCGATGCCACTTCCTTTTGTCCTCTTTCCTTGAAGACGATTCCCCTGATACAACAACACTTGTTTTCCCTGCTTCAATGTATGTCACTTGAAAAAAAACCTTATCAAGATTTTTTGGTCCAAACATGAATACATTATTTCGAATATGTGCTAGTAAACCTCCTATATACTTCATAAGAGTTTCTTGGGTATGTAAAGGAATATATAACATCAATGCCATTTTACGAAAGCCATTGGTGTATTCTTGCATTGTTTGTCCTTTTCTTAGTTTTAAAGCTTACCATTCAATTAACACTTTCTCTTTATAACCCAAAGGATAGAATTGCTTTCTAAGTGCAGAAATAAAACTTTGCCATGATGGAAATACATTACCCACTTGTTGCATTCTATTTTGCAACTTGCTTTGCCACCAGATGAGTGTTGTGCCTGCAAGTCTCAATGATGCCAGCTTGATTTGTGTGGCCTCATCATTGATCTGCTGCATACTGCAATAGACCTCCATCTGTCTGACCCAATTGTCAAGTCTCTCCGCATTAATTTCACCATCATACATGGGTAATTTGAATTTAACATCAAGTTTTAATAATGGCATTTCATTCTTATGTTTATGGGCATGTTTCTTTGCATTGGATTTAGAACATGAACTTGAAGAAGAAGAAGGAGAAGAAGGAGGTGAAGATGGAGGTGAAGGAGGAATTTGAGGAGGATCCTCTCCTTCTTCACTTTTTCCCTTTGAAGATTCACCAAGAACTGGTCTCTTTCATTCCAAGTAATCCTCATACAAAACCTTCATCATATCCAACATGGCGAAGAAATTTTTTCAAAACTCCTTCTCATCCTGAGAAAGTCCCTCTTTCGATGCCATCTTCTCGTTGTGAGAAGTTCTCTTTCTCAATCCAATCAATGGATTCTCTTCAACAATCTCACCTTCACCATGATGTAGCTTTTCCCTGGTTAACATGCAAAACTCAAATCCAAACGTCAACTAGCTCTGATACCACTTGATCCGAAAAGATCTTTTACACGACTATGGTTGAGTTATTAAGCATGTATTGATTAACTAATTAGGAAGCTTAAAGAAAGAGGAATTATTATAGAAGAAACATCACAACCATATAAACATGTATAGATCTGAAATAAAGCATAAAACAACAAAAAACCATAACACCAATGTGATAACGAAGTTCGACAATCTCGCCTACGTCTCCAGGCTTTTGTCTCAGTGGGTGAGGCTTTCTTATTTATATTCAAAGCTCAATAAGTACATCACATCAGTGCCAAAAGGTTACAAAACTAATCCGGTCTTGTTATACCAAATCTCTAGAACCCAACAGACGAAACAACACTCAAATCGGATGATCGGAGCTCCCAGAAATGGCTCGCAAAGGTGCACTCCTCAACAACTTCCCTACATAAAAATGGCTTTAGATTGGAAAATATTCAGCATAAACCTACTCTGAATATCCTCCCTATGGCCTCAAGAAGGCCTGATTTATATAGATCTAAAGTTGGTAACCATCTCCCAACTTTCCCCCAAAATCTGGCCTAAAAAAGGTCCCAATATCCCCCCAAAATGGATAAAATCCATAAAATCTGCTGAATAAAACAATAAAATCACTATTGTATAGTTTAAAAAACACTTTATGGCTAATATTGGGTGCAGCCCCAAAATGTACTTGCCCCTAGTCGTATAGGCGTGCCCCATGTGTCCTCACGCCAAGTGTTATATCGTTTGGCCCCTTATTTCTCGGCCCTTGGTTGCATTGAAGGCCATATGGCCACACGTTGTTTCATCCATGCACTCTTATGGTTAACCCCCGACAAAGTAGCCTGGTGTTTAGACCCTAGTCGATGGGCTAGCCCGACCGACTGGGCTAAACTCTTATCCACCATACTGACCATATGGAATAACCCTAAGTCCTATGGTGATTCCCCACAAAACAGGAGGCTCGAGCAATTGTCATATCCATGTGTGCCCAAACAATAGAGATGGAACGTGGTTCTATGACATTGATCACATGCATATGTCGGGGGATGGGGCTAGGCCCCAGCCCTTACTCCGCCTGCCTATATCAATGTTTAAACTTAAATATAAGTTTTATGACATAGATTACAAGGAACAAATGCCGGTAGGTTGGCTAGCCCAGCCTTGCCAAACCCTAACCCGATGGGAGGTCACAAGGCCGATTCCTGTAAACTCCAAAATTTTTCCAATAAACATTTAACCAACCACTGGGTGCCACGTGAAAGCCCACGTTTGGGCCACGTGGCACCTCCTCATTCGTCGAACACCATGAAAAGTGTCAAAATCCGATTAGACCCCATATTTGTCCAGTCAGCACATCTGCCTAGTCACTGTCTACCATGTGTCGTCATACATGAGTGCCACGTCATATGTACGAGCATGCCACATGTCACCCTTCTAGTGGTGACACGTGTCACCCTAGATTGGTCCGCTGTACTTTTCCACGTCGACGTCCGTACGCCCAGTCAACCTGCCATGTGTCACCTCCAAAAGCTACCAACTGTGCCTTCTATGTCAGATGTATGGTCGTATGGCCTATACAGTCAGCTGCCACATGGCACTGTACGGACTATACAATTATCATTTTTTGCCTGTTTGGAAAAACGAACAGATCGCCATAACTTGAGCATATGACGTCTTTTTGAGCATGTTCAAGTTATGTTGGGTTCGTATTAATGAGGCCTACGCACACATCCGTTTTGAAGCCATTATGAGAACTTTGATTTTGAGGCCTTTTTGAGCCCCATCAAGCTCCTAGGTCCGATTCTGGATCATTAGCCTTGCTTCATAAATATTCTCAAAGAGTGAACCCCTAGTGTATGGAGTTGATAAACTCACAACATTTGGATATTGTTCTCATCTAACCATTAAGCACATCAAATAACTCCAAGAAAAGTCCATCGATATCAATAGAATTTAAGCTTAAATGAATCACATCATATTATATGTAGATAAAGAAGAAGAAACCCAAAAAAATTGCAAGGATTTGCCAAATATGACAATGATGGGATGAAAAAAAAATGGTTTTCAGCTAGACCGACCAAAACAATTTTCTCTTTTATTTCAATAAATTATTGAGATAGTACAAGGGATGGTTAGATATTGTCAATTATGTGATCCATGTACTTGGTTGCATCTTACATTTTCTTCTGGTCTTTGTTGATGATGAAGTAGTTTACTCTAAATCTCCTTACTTGCATTCTAAAATCTTTGCTAAATTTAACGACCATGTGTCCCAAACCATTGAGCTCCACCACACCAACACTTCTTATAGGATCCATCATTTGAAAATATTCCATGGAGTTGTACACAATTGTTCCTGCACAAACACTAACAATGTTGCATAAAACGATACTCTCTAGGATCATCACTACAAACTTGCTTGATAACACATCAAAAACCCATGAAACTGAGTTTTCTGACAATGTTAGGACGTTAACCTTCCTATTCAAAATTCCAGTAGACAACTTGAGATTTTTCATATATGAGACTAAAAACAATCCGATTTCCTTATGAAAAACCAACAATGCATAACTTATACAATATTTAAAACCACAGTGACCAAATTATGTGGAAACTTATACAATATTTAAAACCATAGTTACCAAATTCGGTGGAATTGTGTTGAAGATTTTGAAAAATAGGAAATTTAGTTCGATTCTATCATTAATAAGCCCAATTTGAATTTAGTGGGGTCTATGAATAATTGATCACATCTTTTAAGAAATTTGCATAAATTCACAAAATTTTGTAACTCTAAGTGATATGTTGTTGATAGGTATTGATCTCATCAATATGGAACTACCTCAATTGCTATTAAATCTACTCATTGTGAATCTGACCTTAGAGAATATGCTAGTCACTTTGTTGTTGGTCCTGGCTAGGATGTCATTGTTTCAATTGTTGGATGATAATTTGCTTTTGGTCCCTATACATAAACCTTTGCATCATTCCCACCTTTCCTTTGGACAATCGGAGTTGGACTCTCGCTATATATAAAAAGATCATATTAAAATATATTTTATTTATGATCCACATTGAAATTATTTTTTTCTTATTAATAAGCATACAAGGAATTAAGCATCTCCCTCATTGTGGGAAATATTTTTTTAAATGTGACTTGTCAACTTCATGTTGAGCAAAGAAGGAATTACAGATCCCCAATAAACTTTTAAACTCTGAATCTATAATTAGGAACTATGGATTATTTTAAAAATGAATTTTGATTTTCAACTAAAGGAATATATTTTATATATTTTGATAATAAATTTGGAAAGAGTGTGATGAACTAAAAGGAGAAAGGAAACACAAATTCCGTGATTAGGTGCGCTGTGAGAAAATAAGGCGATATAGCAACGATGAAAATTGTTGAGTATGATGGTCATTAATTTTAGTCGCTCTTGTACACGCAATACAAATACTTTTTTAAGAAAAACTAAAATTGGAATGAATTTGCCACTCGCAACAATAGTAACATCTCGACAATTTTGTTTATTTTTATCGGCACAATTTTGTTTTATACTTGAAATGGCAACGCTCGTTTGACAGCGGAGACATGGAAAGGGCAGTCAGATTTGGAAATAGATGCCAAAGGACAGCCGAAGAAGAAGGACAAAGGAGATCAAAACAAAACGAAGAGGAGAAAATTCGCTGTCTATATCGAGAACCCACTATTCCCATCATTATTGGAGTGTTCGACACAGCTCATCGATTGCTTTATTGTCTAGAAAAGGCATGCCAGCCAAAACCCAAGCTGTTATTCATTCCCAAATAGCCTTCTTCCCATCATCCCCCTTCATTTGGAATGAGGGGGGATGATGGGAAGAAGGCTATTTGGGAATGAATCCTATTATTGAAACCCCATCTATAGCACCTAACTACTCTAACCCTAAATTAAAATCCTATTATTGAAACCCCATCTATAGCACCTAACTACTTTAGGTGCAATAAATTTTACTAGTATGTAAGATTGAGGTTATCAATATTTATCCTCTTGAGTTGATAAAATTATCCACACTACTAAATAACACCCCATAAGTGACATAAGTGACCTAGTAGCTTATAGTGAAAACAATGTTTGAAGCAGAGTCTATAAATTATTTAATAGAGCTATTATATATCAAGATTATTATTTTGTAATTAATAATAATACAGTTTTTAATATATTAATTTGAATTATTAGTTTAGGGCAAGAGAACTTTATATAAATCATACAATACATAATTTATTTTTAAAGGGAACTTATGTCCCTATATATAATATATGCAGATATATTGTTTAGTTGTTTTTATGTCGAGGATTTGATATACATGTTAGTGAATGAGAGATGTAGGTAGGTGGCACATGGTTATAAATATGCATGTAATTCACATGTATGTCGGTTGTTGCTTCCAACAATGTCATTAGCAACAATGTCATTGCCAAATTCACATGTATGCCATTTGTTGTTGCCAACATTGTCATATCCCAGAAATGCATAATTTACCAATATTTATCAAGAGTCATTTGGATTAGTTAGGAGTATGAGCTTGTACTTATGGTACAACCTTGCTTATACACCTTTCCCTCTCATGGTGTCTATCTGTATTGAACCCCTATTGATTGGCCAATCTTATCACTCTCTGGTCAAACAAAGCCTAGGGTAGATTCAATTCGAGCACTAACGTCTCATTGGGGCCTTTGGGTTTTGATCCTACTGGATAACCAATTTGGGAGAAGGCGTGGGATCTCTTGAATGCTCTTCTTCCATGGGGCTCGGGGTTTAAGAGGTTATCACCATCCACAACAAAGTCAGGTCAGTTATTGACTTGGGATGGTCAGAAATTGAGGGGGAAGGGGGGTGATTGACTGCTACCAGCCACCACAATCTAGAAGGAGGGAGTGAAGTCACCCCCTATGATGACCACCATTAAAGGAAACACCCCTGCGATGACTGCCATTAAAGGGAACAAAGATTAGTTCATAGGTATAAGCTAATAGGTTGCAAAGGGATCATTCGTTCATGACCATTGTTATTATTATTATCATTGTTTTTAATTTAGTAATTTTAAAGGTTTCGTTATTTATATTTTGGGTTTTTTAAGTGAATTTTTTCAAATTTTCTTTTAAATTTTTAGTCTTTTAAAACATTTTTCTTAAAAACAATTATTATTGTTATTTTTAATTCATGTTTTTGGAAGGATTGGTTTTGATTTGTTTCCTTAAAAAAAATAAAAAAATATTTTTTTTTATCAAAAATAAAAATTAATTTTTTTTAGAAAAATGTTTTTATTTTCTTTAATTTTTTTTAAAAATATTCGAATTTATTTATTTTTTAATGGAAATTTTGTATAAATAATAATAACAATTTTTAAGTAATACCATATTTCAACTTAGGAGTCATTTTTACATTGTTTATTTGCGGTGGTACTAGTGGTCAAGGATGCCTTTTCAATTAGGTCATAATTTTGACTTCGAAAGTAAAAATGTTGCTACTAGTACCACCACCTTTTGATTTGAGGATCAATTTTCCACAATGTTATTGGTTTTCAAGATCATGATTTCGAACAAGTTACAATTTTAACCACTCTCCCAAAAAATGGTGTTACCAGTAGCACCACTCTCCCAAAAAATGGTGCTACCAGTAGCACCACTTTTTTTAACGGGGATTGATTTTGGTGATTTTTAACTAAACATATGGCCAACCATAGTGAATCATAAACAATTATACTAAAAAATAGTCAACTATAGTCTTACATAGTTAACTAAACTCAACAATGGTCAACCATAGTATATATTAGTTAACCATAATTAAATGTCGACAAACATGGTGAACTATATTCAACCATGGTTTACATGGTTTTCCATAGTTGACCATGGTCTATATGGTCAAATGTTGTCAAACATGGCCAGTCATAGTCAATATGATCAAATATGTGTTAAAAAATGGTCAACATAGTTAATATGATCAATTATTGTCAACCAGAGTCAAACATGGTAATACATAGTCTACATGGTCAAATGTGGTGAAATGTGGTCAACCATAGTCAGCATGGTCAACATTGACCATGGTCTACCCTTGTCAAGCATACTCAACCATGGTTAAACATAGGCAACCATGGGCAACTATAGCCAACCATGGTCAAACATAGGAAACCATGGGCAATCATCATCAACAATGTTCAAACATAGGCAACCATGGGAAATTATCATCGACCATGGTCAACAATAGTCAACCATGGTCAACATGGGAAATAAGGTTACCATTGTCAAATATTTTCAACCATGGTCAACCAGAGTCAACTATAGCCCTTCATGGGAAACCATTGTCAAGCATGGTAAAATGTGGTCTTACATAGTCTACATGGTCAAAAATGGTCAAATTTGGTCAACCATAGTCCACATGGTCAAATGTGATCTACCATATTGACCCATAGTCATCCATATGTTGACAATAGAAAACCCAATTCAACCATAAGTTGACCATATTCAACAAAAATCAACCATAGTTGACCATAGTCAACCAAATTCAACCATGGCCAACCATAGACAACCATGCTCACCCATTCTCAACATGGTCAACAAGGTCAACCTAGTCAACCATACTCGACCATGGTGAACCATCATCAAAAATAGCCAACCATAAACAACTATAGTCAAACATAGTCAACTATAGTCTTTCATAGTCAGTGAAACTTAGACATGGTCAACCAAAGTCAACCATAGTATATTAAATGTGGACAACCATGGTTAACTATGATCACCCATAGTCAACTATAATAAACTCTCTTCAACCATGACTTGATCATGATCAACCAAATTCAACCATGGTTAACCATAGTCAACCATGGTCTACTAATCCTCCCTATGCACGTTGACTCTTAACTAGCACAACAACATTATTAAAGTGGTTGATATATGCCACCATTTTCCACCCTTCAAAAATTAAGGCTGCCAATAAACATATATCATCCACTTTTAATAATGTGATTGTGCTAGTATGTAATAATGATATTAATGATATATTAAACATATATCATCCACTTTTAATAATATTATTGTGCTAGTATGTAATAATGATAGTCAACTATAATAAACTCTCTTCAACCATAACTTGATCATGATCAACCAAATTCAACCATGGTTAACCATAGTCAACCATGGTCTACTAATCCTCCTTATGCACGTTGACTCTTAACTAGCACAACAACATTATTAAAGTGGTTGATATATGCCACCATTTTCCACCCTTCAAAAATTAAGGCTGCCAATAAACATATATCATCCACTTTTAATAATGTGATTGTGCTAGTATGTAATAATGATATTCATATGGGTATCAACTAATCTCTTTCTTATACCATGTATAAAGCACCAATTC